>VYZS01043046.1:2397-42701 GCA_013400695.1 Neodrepanis coruscans | reverse complement strand
ATTGAGTTTGTGTGGCAAGGTTTGGGGTTGGGGGAAGAGGGGAACACCTACAGAGATGTCTTCTGTGAAGAGCTGCCAGAAGCTTCCCCTGTGTTCAACAGAGCCAATGCTAGATGGTTCCAAGATGGACCTGCCACTGGCCAAGCCCAAGCCCACCAGTGATGGTGTTAGTGCCTCTGGGATAACAGGCATAAGGGGGGAGAAGTTACTGCAAAGAAATAAATTGCAGTCAAAGAAGAGAGGAGTGAGATTATGTGAGAGTAAGAACTATGCAGATACCAAGGTCAGTGAAGGAGCCAGAGCTGAGATTCCCCCGCAGTCCCTGGTGAGGACTACGGTGAGGCAGCTGTGCCCTTGCAACCCCGCCTGTAACCTGTGGAGGACCCCATGCTGGAGCAGGTAGATGTCCAAAGAAGGCTGTGACCCTGTAGGAAGCCTGCACAGGAGCAGGCTCCTGGCAGGACTTGTGGCCCCATGGAGAGAGCAGCCCATGCTGGAGCAGGTTTGCGGACCCTGATGTGGACCCATGCTGGAGTAGCCTGTTCCTGAAGGACCCTGTGATTAGACTGGTTTTTAGATTTTTCAGATAGGCCAATCCATGCTTTTCATTGAAGACAGACACATCTTCCTTTTCCAGGGTTTCCTTGGAAAGTGAAGTTGAAGAATTTTTCTAAGGTTCCAGTTCTGCAGCTGCCTCTCGGGCAAAGTATTTACTGAGTCTGGGCAACTTGAATTGGTAGGAAAGCAGGGATTTTCTATAGGAAGGACCGAGTGGTGTTTTTTTATCTGGCTCCAAGTTGGTCCTTTCTCCACTAAATATTTAAGAGCAAGTGAGCTGCCTGCCTGAAGCACACACTCTGGGATAGTTTAGCAGAGACTGATAGTTAGAGGTGCTGAACTTTCTCCAATCCACAAAAAAACAGAGGAGATGGAAAGCTCATGTTAACACTTAGCACTGGGTCTGTAATCAGCCCCATGCTTTGCAGGGTGGAGTTCAGATTCAATCTCTCTGGTTTTTATTTTTGGTAATTAATAAGACAATTTAGTCCTTGGGACTTTGGTCCTGGTCATTGGGAACTGACTCAGTCACCGTAGATACACCACATCTCGGTAGCTCTCAAAGTGTAGGTCTTCAATTCCAGACTTTTTTCTATATATGACTTTTCCAACTAGATCATCACTTAGAAGATAGTAATAAATGCTCCTACTACTCAGTGACTATTCAAGGGACTCATTGGCTGCAGTGGCAGAACAGTGACAAAGTTTTATACTGCACTAGGAGAGGAAACTCAAGCCTTGCTCTGGATGCATGCCAATGTCCACTCATAACCAGACCAATCATTGCTGAGCATCTGCTTGTTTGAGTTGGGAAGTCAATTCAAGCTAGGAGCTACCTCATATCTTGTATGTCACTAGTGATAAACATAATTTATCCACGCTATCTCAATATGCTAACTAACGTTTGCTGCACCTCCAGCTCTGGTACTAGATGGATGTAGTCCAGAGTTTAGACCCCAAGCCTCAATAAAAGCTTTAACTATTAAATATGGGAATTTTAATATTTTCACTCCAATGATTTATCAGGCAGTCAGGTCATATAACCTATCTATTTGTGAACTGAGTTCCTACTGAGAATAATCCAAATTTTGAATTGAAAATATCCTTGGCATAAAGCTCTATTTAGAATATTTGAGGACATATTTCTAGTTTGACTCTGTTCACCCACTGTTTCTACTAAGAGGAATTAAGAGTGTTTTTCTAATGTTAGTCTTGCTCCAGTTCTGCCACCTGTAACAAATAATCAGCTGAAGTATTCCTGAAAGAGAGAAAACCCATTAGGCTCGAATCTTCAGTTAGGAAAATAAATTCAAAGAAATAGTGGTTTGGTTATATTTTAGATGAGTTATTCAAGCAGACAAATGAAATACTTATTAATATTCAAGATATTCTTATCTATTTTCCAGTCAGGCCAATGCATACGTCTTACAATCTGATTAGTCTGCTGGCACTCTTTCTTACGTGTAATTAACTTCTTTAGTAATTCTTAAATGCAGTGTTTTATTTACTTACAGTAGTTATGAGATGACATGTCCTGCCCTTTAGCAGCAGCAATTTATACATGTGGCTATTTTTTTTACTTATGCATAGCTGAAATGAACCAATCTGTTGCTTTTCATTGTCCAGCTCAACAAGACAGTGAGTCAGCATACATTCATTTCATTAGGAGTGGAAGATGCACAGAATGAATGGAGAGACATTCAGCTTATTGGCTAAAGCTAAATAAATAAGCTACACTTTTAGGTTTACTTTGGCAATTCGTGTAAAATATATGAGCACTTTATTTCTACAAACACCCAAATACCAAAGATAACAGCTTCACTAAAGAACAGTTTTCTCCCCACTGATCTCTCCATTGATTGAAACAAAACCAGGGTTTTTTTACACTATAGGATCTCACTCAAAAAACTTGGATGAAATTTCTCTTCTTGATGACTGCCTGAATAGTTGTGTGGTGTGGGTCTGTGCCTGGGTTTGGAGGATCTAGGTTTTCTTCCTCCCCTGGTTTGTGCTTTCCCTCACCTTTTGAAGCTGATCCACCTTGAAAAGAATAATCAACTGTTAAGCCTGGGAAGAGGACCATTTTTGGTAAGACAAATAGCTGGGATGTGGTATGAATGACCAGGTATGACCATAAGGAACTGAGTGGACTGGCCGCCTAGCATGCCCTGCAGCACAGCTGCATTCCTGCCAGATATAAGGATGAAGAAACGGGGCTTCTCTGCTTGGGAAACATCTCCTCCCTCCAGGGTAAAGATCTCCTTGCTGTGGTGGTGGGCAACAGCCCTAATAATGCCTTTTGACAAGTTCTGTGAGTCCTGCTTTTGTTTAAAATGTCTGAAATGGAAATGAAATCTTGTTCTTGGTCAGGAGGTTTTACTAAACACACCATGTTATTTTTCAAATTTCGTCTATTTACAAATGTTGGTGCTGATACTCGTATTTGGCATGTGATGTAGAACCCTCTCTTGGTACAACAATACAAAGAAATTCTTTAGACTATTCAGAAACTTAGTTATATTCAAACTGTAATACTTTGCAGACAGAACTTCACAGATTTGATATACAACCATTTTGACAAGTCTTTTTCCTACTGGACTTTTGCTACAAATGTATATTTGGAAGAACTTAACTAGGAATTAGTAACTTCATTTAGTTAAGAAAAATAATGCAAATAATAAAAATATTCAAATAAACAAAATGTGCAATGTAAAGAAAATTTCAGAATTTCTACTTACTTTCTTTGTTTTGTCCATTGCCTTCAGTATGGTTATGTTTAAGTCTTCCAAACAGACAGAACATTTTCATACTCTCCTAAGTGCTTGGAAAAGGAGTCTAATAGAAGAAAAAAACCTACATTATCTATTAATGACCTGAAAAATCAGTATTTCATTAAATACCAGTTTTACCAAGTTTGAATTCAGTTATGGTATTATTAAATATTTGAATATAAATGGACAGGAGTTTTAATGAATAGCTTTATTTTTCAATTTTGTATTATTTCTCTGCAAAATCCGCAGAGTACTTAAAATACCAAGAGCAGTATTTCAAAGCATTCTCTTTCCATAAATGAATTTCCAAATTGACAAAATCTTTAAAATATCAATTTGATAACTGAAACAAACTTATTTTCAAAATATCTACATTTTCTTTGTAAACTGGATTTTCAGTCTAATAGTCTACTTTGCAGTTACTTTGCAGGAAATGAATTTTTCATATGTATGCACTAAATTTGATAACATTGATTCAAAAATGAATAATTCTAGTTAAGCCCTTAGAGGAGGTAAAATCAAATGGAGGCTCTTGTGAGCTGGGGTTGGTTGAAACCAGTTGTTTCTATCTGAGAAATGAAGAGACCATGAGTTGGCCAGATAAGCCCAACTTCTAGTCCCAAGTGATTGTATTTGCAACAAGTATGATGCATGCAAGATACTTTTTAATGAAAATCATGGAATTAACAAATTGTTGTAGCTGCCCAAGGCAAAGGATATTGTAACAAAAACAGCTGATATAAAATCAGAGAGCATAACTCAATCAGAGGGATTACAGCAAGAAGAGGAAGCAAACCTGGGAAATCATGACCCAAGTTCCCACTTGGTTCATGTGGTGAACTACAGTAGAGGAAGGCACAGGAAGGAAAAAGTGTGAAAAAGAAGGAAAGAAAATTATCTTAAAGCTAGGGACTGTTAGACATCTGTTGTGGTTTTACCACTAAGAGGCGTGGTACTGACAAGAGAGANGGGGTCCCGACACCACCCCCGGGCCACCCCGAGCCGTGCCAACCCCTGCTGCCCGTCGCAGCGGCCCCCACCGGCTGCGCGAGGTCCACCAACAGCCCCGTCCATTTCCTGCATGCGGGAGATGCCACTGCGCGTGCGCAGCATCGAGCCGGGCCGGCCGCATGGCAGCCCCTGCGCCTCCCGCCCTGGCTTGCCCCTGCCGCCACCGCCCCCCCCTCCCATCGACCCCGGGACCCGGCGAGACCCGCTGCCCGGGGCTCCAACACCCACCGCCGCCACCCGGAGACAGGGCGGGGGCCGCCCCTGTCCGCTGCAACCAGGGGACAGAGCAGGGGCAGCCCCCCACCCGCCACAACCCGGGGACGGGGCGGGGCAGCTCCTTCCCCCCCTCTGCCTGCTGGGAGGGGGAGAGGGGGGGAAAAAACGGCTGTAGCTTCAATCTACAACATCACATCATTTAGCTATCACATCACCTGGAAAAGAACAAAAAGTAACATCTAAATAGCAAACAGGAAGAACAAGATTACATAAGAGCTTTTTGAAATAATAAATAGCAGTACTTTGAGGCTTTTAAAAGGTCATCATGAGCTTCTCAGGGGAATCATGAGAGCATAAGTTACCAAGAACACTGCAACATAACCTGGTATTGCTGAGAGTTTGAATTAAATGATTCAGGATGAAAATGTATTGTGAATTAGTACCCTAGATACTTTTTAGCTTTATTTCTGAGGTGAACTAAGATAACTTGGAAAGAATCGTATAATTACAGGCTTAAACATGTGTTGAGTAAACTCAGTAACAGATTCACAGATGAGAAACAGTCTATGGGCAACATATGAAAGATTTAAAGGGCAGCTGAAGCAGCTCATGTTTATTCAAAACAGGCAGCAAATAGAGTCAATGCTGAACTGTTATGGGGTGGGGAAAATGTTTTCTTTTTAAAACCTTTTTCCTTTTCCCTTCTCTTGCTCAGGGTCTCAGGTGCAACCCTGCATGCCCGCCCAGGCTTCCCTGTGAGCCCCTCAGGGCCACGCGGTCCATGGGGGAGCATGGGGTGCTTTGAACCTTTTTCTTGTGTTTCCTGGGAGAAGGACAGATGAGCAAAGCCGGGAGGTTGGAGCAGCATAGCTCCCTGGGTCTGCGGGCAGAGGGACCAACATGGTGGGCACAGCGACTGCCCCTGCTCAGCATGCACAGTTGGCACCAGGGCACATGGCGGCTTCGCTGGTCCTGGCAGTGCAGCCCCCCCTACCCTGCACTGAGCACAGAGCTGCCCCCTCCCTAGGCATGGCGTGGCTGGCGGAGCAGTGCGGAGGGGCAGCCGTGGGAAGCAGCGGCAGCCATGCCGGGTCTGCAGAGTGGCAGCAGCCCTTCTCGCATTCCTCACGGGTGGCCCCTGGGTGCCCCATGGCGCTGGCAGGGCAGCGGCCCTTTCTCCCTGCAAGTGCAACCACAAGCGTTTTGGCGGGAAAGCTGCCATGTTGTCTCGTGGTGACATCTCAGAGAGGGGGCGGCGCCCAGTGCTGCTGTCCAATGGAGAGGTGGTGCGCCCTGGGTGCCATAAGAAAACTCGAGAATGGGCACCCTAAAAAGGCAGCAGGGACAGAAGTTCTGCCTCTCTCTCTTTCAGCTCCCTTCAGCAGTGGTAGAGGCATAGTTCCCCCTTTTTAGCTCCCTTGCAATGCGGCAGAGCACGGGTAGCTGCACAGCATCACCGGAGCTCAGGCAGTGCCAGCAGGGAACCACCCACAGGTGACAGGAATTGTGGTATCTCTCCCCCTTGGGTCCCCCAGGGTTCCTTTTCACTGTTGTTTTTTTCAGCAGCTCCAGAGTGGGACCAGCGCCATCCACGGGCCAGCCTTCCTTCCTTCCCCGTGCTCAACAGCCCAGCAGCCGACCCAGAGCAGCATATTTTGTTATTTTCTTTTCATGGTTATTATTGTCAGGTCTACTGCTTTGTTAAATACATTCTTTTGGTTGTTGTCAACTCTATTATATCTCTCGCCACTTGATAACAACCCCTAGTGTCCAAACTGGGACATGGACCCACTCAGCCCAGCAAGGCTGTAAGCCTCCAGTGCAACATAAAAACAGTAAATCCCCTGTGGAACAAAACCATTTTTCTTTCTTGGCCAGGTGTATACAATTTTTGCCAGATTCTCCAAAAGCACAGGTTGTCATCGCCCAATTCATCTCATATGAATCTCCTGTCATATATTTATAAGCCACAGGCTGAGGTGCCTCTTAGTGGGCTCTTGGCACAGATAGATTTATCTTGGGTGAGTAAATGAGCTGGTATTCAACTTGACAGCGTTTCCAGCTTTTAAATATCTTCAACACTGTTGACCATTGAAAAACTTACCAGGCTACCATCTCTCCCTCAGAACAAGGCTGATTTTGACAAGTATAAACGGGTTTTTTTCTGACATTTGGTGGGAGGACTTGCAAAAATCTTTTGTGAACTGCTTTCTGCTGGAAGCAACACTGCTAAATCAAGTCCTGTAAGATGAGCTGGAGAGCAAACAGGGTGTTGGGGAAATGACTCACAGGCCAGAATAGGGTACAGAAACAGGTAAATGGCCCAAATTCTAGGCCTTGAAGGAGTTCTATTGTAATGAAGGATGATAGAACTTGTCAAACTGTTGTTCTCACTGACTCAAATAGGAGGAAAGTAATGAACTTTTCTCCAGTGGGGTACTAGTATGACAATCTTTTTTCAAAATTCTTAAAGCTCTCATACTTGTTAAGTGGGAAACTACATAGAAAAAAAATCTCATATGAAAGGGAAATATAAAAAACAAATAAATTTTAAAAAATATTGAAAATAGATAAAAGTCATCTATCTGTTTATATATCACAACAGATCTTGAATCTCATAGAATGTGAAGCACTGATTAGGAAAAATATTTCCAAAGTAATTTCTGCACATAGTGGATGACCGAGTCTGAAAGATTATAAGCCATCTGTGTTTTCCCAGGAGTTCTTTGAGTGGAAATTATTTTCTGTTTGAGCTACAAAGATTAAACAGAAAAAATAATCACGTTATGTTCATTTGCACAGGGCTGCTGCAGGCATAGATTATATTCTTTCCCAAAAAGGAACTTACCACAAAGCTCTTCTGTGTCAAGATTGCTGAAAAGATAAGAGTATAGATGGTTAGAGAGCTTAGTAACTTTTTTCCTGTTGGATTGCTAAACAGTAGGACTCAAAGATTAGCCTGCTGGGATGTGAAACCCCCCTTGCTGGGCTTTAGCAGGAGATGCAAGTGCCTGGCTATTGCTGGCCTTGCTCTGCTGCCTTAGGGAGGTTTGTCTGAAGTAGATGGCTGCAGCCTTTCTGAAGATGGCTGCAGGTGGAGCCTCCCTTCTTGTTATGTTCCCACTGGCATCTTCCTACTTCTACCGTTAACAACTCACTTCGAAACGCCCAACCTTTGTGCATCATGGTGCAGAGTCACTGCTCCTCAGGCCTTACACATTTGGTCCCAGTTCTGGCAGAAATCCATCTAAACACCAGAAATGTTGTGGGGGTTTTATTCCACCTTTCTTCCTGTACTTCTGTGGACAGTGGGACTCAGAGAATTTGGCCCTCCATGCTAAATGAGGAAAAACTCAATAACTTTCTCCCATTTGTAATCCTTGCTGTGCAATAGTGTTCCACAGGAGAGACAGTACACTAGGAGTATAAAACCAGACATATACCATCAGGACACATAATTTCTAAGACTTTCTCACCATAAAAAACCATTTCATCACTACTAGCTTCAGCAAAATTAATGATGTGAAAAGTATATCTGTAATGCCATTATCACATGTCATTATATAAATGCATAAATTCAGGCAAGCATTCTATACAATTGAAATCTGTTCAGTTGAAACAGATTTTATCTTGATCAACTTAGAAGCAATATTTTCTCTCATAAGGATCATTTTCTCTCTGAGGCCTTAATAGCCAGAAGAAAAAAAAATGTGACCTACAGCTTATTACAGAAAGTTAGCATATTGACTTTCTTCCAAGGAGGAGAAGAAACTGATTATTAAAGAAACTTAAAAGCATGAAGGTCCTCCTTGAATCTTGCTGAGGAGTGAGTATTTGAACGGCTGATTGCACTTAGGGTTTTTTCACTTATCTTTTTAATGGGATTTTTTAATTGACCTTTTAATAAAATGATGACTCAGTGCTATCTTAAAATCACTTTCACCACTGCTAACTTCTGTACATCTGGCTTTTATTTCACAAGGGAGAGAAACAGATAGAAATTGCAGGATCCTGGGTTATCACAAACTTGCATACTCAGGGCTATAAAAACATCTGAACACTTTTAATTCATAATGCAAATGAGACTTTCACACAACTGTTATTAATTGAAGGTGGTCTTATCTGCATTTGAACAAGCCAAGTTAGATGGGTGCAAATGAGACTTGCATCTCATTTTTCCAGTGACCTTGGTGGCAGGTATAAAGAAATTCAATCTGTAAGAACTGGTGCTGAAGCTGAGAAACTTCACTCTTAGGTCAACAAACTATGTGATGGGAAAAAGTGTCTGCAACTCCTTAAGGCTATTTACCACAGATCACTATGGCATCAATGATGTGTCTGACTGTAGTTCAGCAGTCATTTCTGGAACAGTCCAGACATTCACCTCTTGAATGCAAACCGGATTCCTGAAAGGTGGAAAATTGCCTGCATCAAAAGCCTTGACAGAATATGATGATGTTAAATGACAGGAGTTTGCTGTTGATGCCTACTCTTTGTTCATCATCCCTGCATTTTCTGCTCCTTCACATCATCTGCCCTAATGCCTTAATGTAGAAGACATTTCTGCATTTCTTCATGTACGGCTTGATAACTGTGTTTAAAACAGCCTTTCACATTGGCATTCAGTCAAATTCATGCTCTCTTTTCAAATTTCATATTTTAATCCATTCTGATCCGTGACCTGCAGTATCCTTAACACCTTGATAGTGATATAGAGAGTGGCTAGGAGACTTGCAGCATCCCTGTTTTCAGCATGCTGTTAGTCCTGTTGACAGGAATGACAAATGGACTACCAGTTAAAATGGACAAGTATTTAAGTGGTGAATTCATTTTCAGTCAGAATTGGACACCAAAATAACAAGAAAAATATTGTCCAAAGCAATCTGAGCAGAAAACCTGTGACAGAACACAGAATAGACACAAAGAATATGGATTTCTGTCTAGAATACTCATATTTCCTTTTCTATTATAAATATCTTGGAGGTTTCATTGTTCTTGGCATCCTGTTTGAAGGGAATGCTGTTCTAGGCAGGGAAGCTATAATTTTTGTGTTACTGATTATTTCATTCTCTCAGAAATAATAACATGCTGCTTCAAACACAGTTGTGAACAAGCCTAGGAATTCTTCTGCTGCATACAAACAGCTTTGAGCTCCCTGCAAGATGCTACAGAGACAATTAAAGCAGTTTGGCATATATTTAATAATATAGAAGTGAGGCGCAGACCAGAGGGCTGTTTCTGTAACTCAGTACTCAGGTTTACCGCCAGGCACCTGTTCACTTCAGAGGGTACATACGTCAAGGATGCATCTGCTTAGACCTATAATCTGGAAACGCTGAACATATTATTTGCAATATTTGCTGGATGACTCATATCCAGACACCAGCCCTCCACTCATGATAAGCAATTGAAGCATAGGGTGTAACCAAATGCATCCACATCATTCCAGCATTATAATCTTTTAAACTCCTACTCTCAATTTGCTTTCTGACTCCTTTTACATGTCTGTGTCTAAAATGTTCTCTACCTAAAACCATGACCTATTTTTAAAGAACTATTACAATGAGCAGTCCTGTCCCTGCAAAGTTGATCATACCTACAGTGACAGAAAAATAAGCAACTTCAGTTGAATGAACTGAGGCAAAAGTGCCTATTCATGGTACCTCTGGAAGTGGTCTAGAATGTAGAAATGCAAAGCAGCTGCGATCTTGTTCTGCCTACCACAGCTAGCTGTGGACTGGGGGCAGCTAGGGAGGAGGGAAAGTTAAAGGTTCCACTGCTAAGGATTCACTGATCTACAATTCCACCCACTGACTTAACACTGTTCCTCTTTCTAGAAGAAAGGCACCTCTAGGCAGAGGTACCAACAGAAGATCTGCATATTTTCCCTGGACTACAAGAAAAGGCAATGATATCTCTTCAGTTCAGGAATTATATACAAAGTATGGACTCTGGCATTCAAAGCAGTTATTGCACTGAAGAATCTAATACTATAGGAAAGACTTTATGAACTAACTTAATTTAGAAAATTCATTGCCTGACTACTGCAGCTGGAGAGGGATAACACTTTCTTCTTCAGATCTCTCTTCATTCTCAGATATGAGAAGAATTTATTTCAGGAGCTTGAACCAACTCTCTTTTGCATCCCATTTGCATGTCTTTTTGCTAAATTTGTTTTTAGGGAGGGAAATTTGATGCAAGTATTGCCTATTGTTAAGTAGAAACATATAATTTGTGACAGAAAGGAACTGAATATTACTTAAACTACACAAGGGTTACTGAATAGTCATCCATGAACAATCTCTGCCAAAAAGCTGTAAGCTCTTTGCAACATGAAAGCCTGCCAACCATCCCACTTCAAGTCAGCAAAATGAGATAAGTGCTTCAACAATACAGAGGGTGGTTCACAAAGGAGTCAGTCCTATGTGTGCACTTCCAAATTAAGGATTTTCTGCCTCACAGCTCCTTTGCAACAGTGGGCACCTTTTTGTTCAGGTTTGTTCAAGGTTTCTTACCAATGGAGGCAAAACTGCCTCTAGCAGGATGCAGTGCTGTGATAGGCCCAGGTGTTGGCCTCTTGCCACAGAAAGGGGAAAGAAAGAAGAAGAAGCAGAAGTGGGACAGAGCTCCTGAGACTGTCCCTGTGGAGGCAAACTTCCTGCTGCCCTTAGGATGCTACTGCTCTTCAACCCCAGGTTCAGCTGTACTGTGCACCTCCTGAGCTCTCAAAGGCAGCAGCCAGCTTGGCTTTCTGGGCTCTAACATGGGCAGTGGGGTCAAGGCTCTTTTAATGTCCCATTCTGCTGCAATAAATAATTTCTTAGTTTGCTTATCCTTAGCTCCAAACCAAGTGATAACTTCAAAATCATCACTTACTGTTCTCCTGTGGCAGGACTGCATGAGAGAATAAAGGTGGGGTTTTCCCCCCTTAGAAATCATCTGAAAAAATAATCTTCTAGTCCTTTGCATTCAGCAATGATTCACAAGGAGCTAATGACTACATAGCTGACAAGTCACCTTAATCATCTCAGCTATAACAGCCTCTGCATTGCTAAAAGTGGCTTAATAATGCTATTAAAACTCGTGGTGTATGCCAAACTCTGTTAGCAGAGTCTGAATGACACAAACTTTGACAAAAATCTAAATGAGGAGATGAGGCACAACATCATAGTGGCTCTTTTGACACAGAGAGCAGATTTCAGAGTTTTTACTCCATAGAAGATGATAATGTTTTAATTGCTGGTTTTGTTCCAAAATTATTTTAAAAAGAGATTAAATTATTTATTGTTAGACAAAATAAAATGTTTACTTTGTTTTATTAAAGTAATTGGAAATACACATATTAATAGAGGTACCAAAACTGTTGTGGTTCTCTGGGAAGCCCAGATTATGGAAGGAACTAAGCCTTCAAACTACACCTACAATTAAGCAATGTGCTCACTCCTAGTAAGCCAATGTTATCTTCTAAAGAACTGAAATGAAACACTTTAGGTCAGCTCCATTTATGTAAATGCAACTGAATATAGTCATTACCATTTGATTTTCTCAGTGGGAGTGATTCCCACTTGTTTCTGCAGAAAGCTGAATTTCCCATTAAAAATAACTGTTCATAAGGAAAATTTCCATGAAAAACTATTTGCAGCTTGTCTGTCTAACCAGGGAATATGTTAGCATCAGGACTATATAAATCATTTTCACTGAAGTTATTTTGATCAGTTGTGAAATTCTAAAATGTATAATCAGCTCACTCTGACCAGTATCTTGCCTTTGTCTCCGTGCTTCATTTTCAAACTGATTTCTGTAGCTATTGTCTTGAGAGTTAAAGCCAATAGCTGCAATTACAATTCTTAAATATTATAGCAAACACACCTTTCTGTTGTAAATGCTGAACCATCTGCCTGAAATTCTAATTTACTCTAAAATAACCCTTTCTGAAGAGAGTCACAATCCAACATATTATTTTCCTCTTGCAATTTTTTTGCATTCAGTAATTTCTTTTTTAGAAAGAAACCCCTTTTCACTCACCTGCAGTTCACCTAATTAAAGCGCCTGTTTGTATCTCATATTCTTTTAAATAAACCTTTTATTTTCCTCATTGTACTTAGAAGCTAATTATTTTTTTCTGTGTACCGTGTACTGTGAGAGATCAGCAATACTGGGTACTAAAATTTGCCTTCCAATCAAAACAAAAGAAAACCATCCAAGGCAGAGATAATTAATATCCGTAGACTACACTTAAACTATTGAGGATTAGTCATTTTGAAGGAAGAATTCTGGTCCATAAACCATGTATTTCCTTTTATTTTCAGTGCACAATACTGGCCTGCAGGCTAATGCAATCAGATGAGTTCCCACAACTGCAAGGATAATGCTAACCAGCCTCTTGCTCTCACACATTTACTTGCCATCTTTTTGGAGTTTACTACTGGGGCAGATGATCTTGGCATTTCTCTTTTGATCCAAGGGAAGAACTAGGGCTCAACTAATGAAGATCTGGCCAGGTGGGAGGAAGGTGGATTCATTTTGAGGCTGAGTTCCAAATGTAGATGGCCATATGTTGCTGGGTGTCCAACCAGCCCTGCCAGGAAAAGGAGCCCCAATGTATTCAGTGGAGTTGGCAGTTTTTAACAGACCAGCTAGCAGAAGACTGAGTAGTAACTCGATATAACATAGGCATCTACTGTTGCTTCAAATATTCTAGCATTTCTCCATGTCCCAGCTTCTTCTCTGGTGTCTTCCTTTCTACCTTGGGCTGATTTTCAGGTCTAAGTATCTTAAATGCCTAATTCCTGGGTAACAGAGCTGAAGCCTGTGTGAACAGTATCACGTCTTAGGTGCCAGTGACTTCAGCGACCAAGACAGAGCCTTGGATACCCTGCTGACACATTCACATGCAAGCGGGGATATAGCTCCATAGCACCAAGTCCCATCCCTGCATGTGCAGCACATGCAGCATGACAGACACACCCAAATGCCCAACATAAGCTGAGTGCTGCAGATGGCTGAGCCTTTCAGGTCCTCACCAAACTCATCTCTGGCTTGTGCAGTTTAACTTGTGCCACACACAAAGGTTTAATGGGACCTTCCTACCTTTATGAGGTTGCCTGTGCCCCGGATCATCAATAGTTCTAGCATGCCCCCTGCCTTGTATCTAGGACCTGACTGAGGACTTAATTTTACCAATGTAAAATTGATAAATGAAGTGTGGAAAGTCTGATTCCCTACTGACTCCTGTGAGTCAGTAATCACTGAAGCATTTATTGCTCCTTCTCTCAAGCAGTGCAGAAGACTGAATCCCCTTGAGATCTTCTGTGTATCTCTTAGTTTTTAACTTTGCCAAATATTCTCATTATCTTCTGACACCTTTTCCCTGAGGATGCCATTATGCGAAAACAATTTCCATGAAAGTTATGAGGGGGGGAGGGAAAAGTGAAGGATAAGAGGGAAAGGGACATTTACATTTGCATGACTGCTAAAACTTATTCACTAAACCATTAACCATGTCAAGGATTCTTGCTCTGCTGAAACACAAGCTCATCAGAGTTGATATTAAAATTAAGCAGGGGCCACTTACCAAAGAAATGAGCTCTAAAAGCCTTCATTCCTTAAGCCACTAATTCCAAATTTTTCCTGCATACTTCACTCCATGTATAAAAAGACGTATGTTGCTGATAACTTTATCTGCTTTCAGTACAATTATTCAGGCAATAAAACATGTACATGAAGCAGCTGTATTTCTGCAGAATTACCTCTTCTGAAGCCCAGCTTCAGTGCTTCAACACTGTCTTGCATGCAAGCTGTTGTGCATTCACTTAATAACCAGAATGCTCTGAGACAGCAGAGCATGTGTGGTCTTTAGTTCCAAAATTACTTCAGCTACAACCTGCAGATCATATCATCCATGAGCTGTGTGTGCAACCTCCTCGTGAGCCTCAGGAAAGAGTTCTGGTGCCTTTGCAGCACTTCATTTGCCTTCAACACCCGTCCCATTGCTCCCATCAGCCCTATAGAGCCTTGGAGCTGAGACTCTGGGAGAAAAGAGTGGGAAGGGTTTCCTTCACCCTCAAGAAACTCCAAAGTTGTTAACTTAGCTTTCAAATAGAGTGCATTGAGGTTTTCTAAGTCTGAGGACAAGCACTGACTAGCTCTAAACTGTGACATTAGAGATGTATAACACATGGATGCCATGTCAAATCAGGATGCAAAGAAAAATTCTTGCCCTTTCCTCTTCCTGGCTCACAGCCACACTCTCATGTCGGTCTAACTCATACTGTGGGGGTTTCGTTTCTACTCAACATGTTGTGGTGATCTACCTTGGCCTCCTAATACCTTCAAAATAGCTTAAGATGTTGCCCAGATCCTTATAGCATGTTTATTTCTGGGTCATCCACAAAACACTTAAACCATTATGAATAAGGGAGGAGGATCATTGTACAATGCCAGGTTGAAGCTTAAATCTTTAATAATCACTGCTCTTGATTTCTTGCCTATACTTGTTTTGGTTTGGTTTCTTTAAGGATCTTTAAATACAAGACACTGCTTTTCAGTAGATGCAAGTCATAAGTGCATACTAGCAAACAAGAACCTGGAGACCTGGCTATAACTAATCATTGCTATCTCAATACAAAGCCTTTCCTTATGCTGACAGAGTGAGGGCATCTGCGTGGGGACCCTCTGTAACAGCTCTTTATACCATTTAATGGCATGTGACTGAATAGGGATTGCCTAAAGGTTTCATGAGATCTTGGAAAGCACAAATAGAAGGGACTCTTAGTGGAAGTCAAATTCCTAATTGGCTTTCAGCTTCAATCTGAAGTAATAACAATACTGGAAACTGCATTCATGGAAGAGTACTTAACTGCTACTCCCCTAAAGCAGTCACCTTGTGCTAATTACACATGAGGAATGCTCATTGTATGGCCTAAAGAAGCATTCTACTGTCTCTTGATGTAGCTTTTGAAGCACAGTATCTCTGAATAACCAGAAGTTGCTCATTTCACTGAAGGATATTAAAATCAATGTAATGTATTAATTAATCCTTGATATTTTCCTTTGATATTTTCTCCCTTGCCTTCATTAGCAAACAGGAGACTGGCATTCATTGGACCAACAGTAGCCCATTGGTCCAGTGTTCTATTCTTTCTCTGTGGTCACAGGAAGCTTTAAAAAAAAAACACATTAAGGCCTTGCAAACAGGTATGAGCTAGTCTGACCACAGGGCTAATTTCTGTGTAACTCTGTGTATTTAGTAGTTGGCCTATAAACTAATTATTATATTGGTTTATGGATCAATGGATGGAAGACCCTGCCACAAATGCAATTGTTTACTATTTATCTTTTCGATTCCCAGTTCTTACAAATATAATTCTTTTATTAAAACCACTTCAAGAAAGGTAAAACATCCTAGGAGTACTACAATAGGGGAAAAATAACTTCCTTTTTGTGTATGGACACACTACTTCACCTAATTTGGTTGTCTTATACATTTGTTTCTTGCTGTGTCAATAGGAAAAATGAATGAAAGTTAAAAATTTAGGCAATCAATTTGTGCAGCATGTCCTTTAGTGGTATTTACTCAATATTTAAAATTTTATAAAAAGGTAATGTAGATTTTTTGAAAGAAAAAATAGTCAGTATACAGCTAAGTACATTCATAAATTGCAAAATACATGTCCAAATGATGTACTGAGGAAATATCCAAATTTTCAGTAAAAGCAATCATCTCTCCTGAATGAATAACCAGTACTTTAGGGTCTAGACAAATTGTAAATATAAATTCATCCTGGCACAATAATCTTCTATTCAGCCTATCTCTAGGAAACTTTATAGGGTAGCAACTAATTCCTGCTCATCTGTTTTTCCTGGTGATTATGGTCACTGCAGCACCAATTGACTCTTCTTTTACATTATGAAAAGAGAACACCTGACTGCACCAAATACCAAGGTGAATTACTGGGAAGCTAAACCCTCTGTTATCTGCCCTGCTACCATACTGGAAATGGTAATTACTCATTTTAGCAGTCTTCCACAGCCTATCTGACTGACATCAGGGCCTGTGTAACAGGATGTTTTAATACCTGGTTAACTTTGTTCCCTTAAAAGTGTAAGTCTTTTATGCTTTGAATATTTTATTGAAAGATTGCTGCAGCAGAGCTGAGAAGGGAATTGAGATTTTCTGAGATTGTGGCCCACAGCTATCACCCCAAAGCCACATCTCCTTTTTTGTCTTCAGACTTTGAAGTACAAAGGCTCATGCACACAGACAGTGAGGTCTGAATGCTGCCATAGCTCAAAGATTTAATGCAGGTGGAAACAGTCCAAAGTTTGCTCTTGTGACAAGCTGAGTATGAAATCTTGAGGTACTCCAAGAAATGAACAAAGGGATCAAGGCATGCTTCCCCAGCCATCTGTCCTAGGCACTTATCTTAATGCTTACAAAATATTTCTGGGAAGTGAACTACAGTCTGCATTTTGTAAAAAGTGAAGTGAAACAGACAGAAGATAAATGACTTGCCTAGGGTTTAACAGAGTCTGTATTTTAATTGGATAAGAAATAATCTGTGAAAATCTCCTACTAGCTACACAACTGAGTAGAATTCCTCACTACTAAAAATGAGCAATAACCTACTTGGGACTTACAGGCACAAACTAGGATTTTCATTTCATTCCCTTGGATAATTTGCAAGTGAAAACATTTCAAAGTAGATAGTTTCGGGGTTGTTGATATGTACATGATTCT
The DNA here is from genome assembly GCA_013400695.1 of Neodrepanis coruscans. Taxonomy (NCBI): domain Eukaryota; kingdom Metazoa; phylum Chordata; class Aves; order Passeriformes; family Philepittidae; genus Neodrepanis; species Neodrepanis coruscans. Next base: position 25,406 of record VYZS01043046.1, on the reverse strand, counting down.
CCTAATACTTATATTATAACACTTGCCAAGGTTCAATGAACATATTGCTACTTTTCTTAGCCAGATTGTTAATTTCAGACATTTTACATAAGCTGCCCTTTTCAGGAAATGCCAGTGAGTTAAGTTTTTGCCTCCTTATTATATATGCTTCATGTGATTTTTTTTCTGGAGAGCTGTATTAACAAGGAAATTATATTATACTCTCCAAGCTGTCTCTCTTTACTACATCCATCTGATATTTGGCATGTGACATCTTGCCACCTGCCAGCTGACAGGATTCTCAAAAGCTTTCAAAGGGGCTAAGGGAGTGTCTTTAAAATGTATTTGCTTCTATTAGAGAAAGATCAAGCCTTGAAGAATGCTTTTCAGCTGCAAAGTCAGCTAAAGCCTTTTGTCAGTTCAAGACTTCATGAAAAAACATACTCCAAAAGCTTCTTACTGCTGCTTTCAATCTAAGCTTCAAGTATGTTTCCTTATCCACATCTAGGTTCTACTCTGTAACATATGTTAACCCATCAATAGAAAGCACTCTTTCTTCTGGCTGCAAAAGGTAATTTAGTAGATTGTCTTAGTCTTCCACCTGTCCGGTTCTCTGAAATACATAAAAATATGACTCTTCACAATATGTATTCTGTGACTTTTCTGCCCAGCTTTTTGTCAGGCTTTTCTTGGACAGTAAGAGTGATCTCTCTCCTAGATGGCTGCTGTGACAGTTTCATTACCTGTTCTCAGCTAATAACTAGCATTCAACAGTCATATCTATTCTTCAAGTGTGCCTGTCTACCAGGAGAATAGACATACTGTTTTTCTCACTTTTCTACGTATTTTTCAAATTCATGTATTTTCTGTTAAAGAGAAAATGGTGTAAAAATAATAATAAAAAAATTAAACATGTTAAGAATTAAAAAAAGCTTTACAAATATAAAGAAAGGAAAAATAGATGTAGAATATCTATCTTTTTTCTTAGAAATCTTACTAGTCATCAATGATTTCTGCCCTTATCAGGATGCTTCCTGAAAAATGCAATAGGGTAAAATAAAACCACTTATGCAGATATGTGGTACATATGAGGAAGTCCAAAGCTGTATGAATGAGTCTGGTTCTGAAGTGAGTTTTTGACTCTGGGTTATTCATACCATGGGTCTTTTTGCCCACAAAGGTAAATTGTTAGCTCATGTACAACTTGGTGTTCATCCTATGTCATTTTCTGCCAAGCTGTTTTCCAGCTGGGTGGCACCCAGCATACGTTGGTGCATAGAACTATGTAATCATATAATTGTTTAGGTTAGAAAAGACCTCTAAGACCATTGAGTCTAACTGTTAACCCAGCACTGTCAAATCCCCCAGATTCCCCCAGGATTGGTGACTTCACCACCTCCCTGTCTCCTTCAGCCCACCCCTTAATCACTTTATAAAGCCTATAGTATTTTTCATTCCCCAGAAATCCAACAGATTGAGTAGCATTTCTTCTGCTTACTTCAGAACATTATGCTGACACAAATTTCTAAAATCTTGTGAGTTCTATTTAATTTTATATGATTTTCCACAAAAGCACATGGTTGTTCTTTTCATGGTTGTTCATTTTTCCTTGTTGAACATCATGAAGTTCCTGTCAGCTTATTTCCCTGTGGCCTTGTTAAAACCCAATCAACAAACAGCCCAAGGGACAGCACCAACACAAGTACCATGCTACCAGACAGGATGGCTTTTTCAGCTCTTTACTATATATTCTTGCTTCATTTATCTTATTCCCTTCCCAACATCTGCTCCAAGTATTCATCTCATGTAATTAATCAGTGGGATCAAGAATTGAGCCTGAAGGAGGCCACAATCCCTTTTTCTTCCATGGATGGGAACTACAGAAGGGATCCAATTTGCACCCTCTGTACTCAGTTATCCAAATCACATTTATTGGAGCATATATGCAAGTATATCAACGAGGTTTCAAGTTTAGAGCCACATGACACAGCCTAGTTACTCTCAAGCAACTTTCTACTTAGACTTGTTTCCTAAAATCAGCCTGATGTCTTTTTTCCATTCTCAGGTACAGAGAATGGCACTAGAATTGTAGGAAGGGGCACTTACTCAGTATTGTGTGTATCAATGGTATGAAAAAGTTCATGAAGTTCTTCTCCACTCAGAACTCCGTCAGCAAAATAAGCTTTGAATTCATCAAAGGACAGTTTTCCATCATCTGAAACAATGAAGAAATGGAAATTTCCTTAATTTCATTCCGAGTTTTGTTTGTTTACTTCATGCAGTAGAAAAGGAAATTATTAAAAACCTCTAGGTCTCCATCTTAAATGCAGAAACTTTACATATTTGATCAAGACACATAACAAACATGATGCAAAATACATCAGCTGTTGTATCAGAGTTCTCAGTTTGCCTGGTAACTCAGTTATTCTTCCTCCTTCTTATATTTCAAGAAAAGATAATTTGGTTTTCATAAATCCCCTAAATCTCTCCTGACACACACATCAATACACTCCCGTCTTTGTCCTGATGCCATTCACTGTGGCTGCTCCATGTTCTGCCCCACACTTCCACTACTTCCTCCCTGCCTTTGTCTTTCCCTCTGCATGGAAGATCACCAACCTCCTGAGATGGAGTGGGGCAGAGAAAATTCAGAGAAATGCAAAAGCAAGCAACTGTTGAAGGACCATGTTAATGAAAATTTCTTCAGCTATCTAGAGTTACCTATTTCCTTTTCTCTTTCTTTCCTCTGCTCCCTGCCTCCCACACAGGAGACTGAGACTCAAGTAAACAATTCAATAGCAGCAGGGATCTGACCCTGGCTCTCCCCTCTAGCTACAGACACTAATCAATACACTGCACTGGTTTGCAGCATTTGTTCCTTTTTCTTCATAAAATACATCTTTTAAAATAGCTCCATGCTTGGTGTGTAACTAACAAAATAAATAAATTTTTAAAAAGTTTGATTTTCATGGAGTGGGAAGCCAGCTTTGTGTCCTCTTCCACCAGAAAAATATTCAGCTAATTTTCTTTGTCAGCATAGAAGAGAAAACATTTCTATTTATCAGCGTAAGTCACCTGTAGTTTACATCAAAATATAGGAATGAGAAAACTGGTTTGGACATATATTAGAAGTCAGTCAAAATCCTCAGTTCAATTTTCAGATAGAATTTGAATAGGCAATTTAATATCCAGTGAAGCCAAAATATAAAAAAGTTGACTTTATTTTATAAATAAAGGCTGTTCTTATTTGTTTGGGACAAACCCAATCATCACCCCATGGGTCTTGATCATCATCAATATGATGATGTAGTTAGGAAGTGTCTGGAGGACTAACTGGACACAGAGGGAGGGGAGGTACTATTTGGTAACATTAATGTGGTGTACATTAATTCAAGAGGGTAAAGTTCTTATTACATTATCTACTGCTTTAATGCAGTCTGTTTAATCTGTTTCTTAAGTTAGCTTTAATTATAACAAGTTCTTCACAACATGAGACAAAATCCTTGATGTGTTAAGCAGATTAATTCATCTGGTATTTTCATGGTTACTACTTCAGATTGAGGCTTTACCCTCCTTTGTCAGAGCAAACTCTGCACAACCATCACTGTTTTCTACGGCATTTAATTGAAAAAGGGATCCTATTTGTGTCTCATCTCAATTAAGCATGTATGGTAATTCTCAGATATATTTCTATACTGCAGATTTTCCATGTTTTTTAATATATTTTTAATTATTTTTTTAATGAGGTCAGAAATAGATAAAATGTGCTGCAATTTGGACAGACAGTCTATCCCACTCACAGAATGGCTGCAGTGATAGAAGTGGCAGACATTAGGCTATTGTTTGTTTTGGAAGTAGAATATTGGTGCAAGGAGTATTAGACTTTGTGAACTCTGGCCTCTAATCATATTATAATGACTACTTAAACAACATAGGACAGTCTGCAGAACTTTTTTTTTTTTCCTGAGTATATGATTCAAGGCTGAAGAGAAGGAATCAATCAAAGCAAGATAAATAAGATAATTATGCATGCTGAAATGATCTAGAACCTGGATGGGGCTTTGAATGACATTGTACAGAAGATGAGGAAAGAAATCAACCAATGCTTGTCAGAAGGATATTAAAAAAATAAGAGAAAGAAGTTTGTAAATGGAAAACTGTCTCCGCAGAAGACCACAAGATTTTATCAAGGATCCTTCAGCAACAGCTGACATTTGCTTCTGTTATAGGTTCATTAAAGCCATTTTTCCCCGGCCGGGGGGTGGGGACAGGTGGGCACGGGGACGGTCGCTGGCGCGAGTTCAGCGGACCCCTGCCTCCGCCTCCCCTCCGTCCCCCGGGCATCCGCCCGCCAGGGCGAGCCGGGGGGGGAGTGGGCCAGCACAGGGACCGCCGCTCGGCCGGCCCCCTCCCCAGTCTCCTGCAGGCCCTCAGCCCCATGTAGAGCCCCGCAGGCTGGAGTGGGGGCCCGCCCGAGTGCAGCCTGGCGGGCGCACTGTGTTGGGCAGCATCTGATGGGCTCTCACTGGCCCGTGAAAGTCCGGGGGGGAGGGCGTGGGCCTCGAGCCAGGAGCGGGGGCGCGCGGCCGTGGGCCCAGCTGCCCGGNCAGCCCGGTGTGGTATTTCCCCTGGGGGTGGACTCTTGCGGGGTCGCATTTTGTTTTCTTTTTTTTTTACCTTGTGTTGTTTTTTTTTCCGGGGGCGGGGGGTCTGGCGATTGTCTGCAGCTATTGCCCGGGTTTAAAGACCACATCTCGTCCATCAGCACTGAAAATCCCTTCCTGGGGGCTAAAAGGGAGGGGGAGGGGGGCTCGCGGTTTCTAACTGTCTTGAGTGTTTTTCTTCAGAAAAGCTGAGCAGAGGCTCGCGCTGCTGGGGGTCCTCAGATTGGTCGCGGGTCTTCTCTAATTATCCCGGTGTCTCTTCGGGAGCCCCAGAGAGAGAGACCAGCACTATTCTAGAGCGTTCTCACCCCAACACGGGCCCTGGGAAGCTTAATTTGTCTGGTTTTTTTGCACTTTATTGTCAGGTTTTCAGTGTGTGTGAAATAAACTATGATATTTGTGTGTTTTCTTTCTTTTTGGGTGTATGTGTGACTTCTCTCGGACATCTCTTGTCAGAATCGCTAATTTTGTGGTAAAACCATGACAGCTTCTGTCCTGAAGAACAACTACCTTCTTTTGTTTGTTTTATATGCATGGATTTAGAAGAAGTGCATAGGTCAGGATAAGGCAAATTCATAGGCAATTTGTTCCTCATTGACTAGTGTAGTGAGTTTTAAATGCAAATAATCGGCAAGCAAAAGACAAAGAAAGATTCACCTTTTGCTGTTATTTAGAGTAAGTTTGAAAGATTAAACTGTAGTTAAGTAATAATTTATCTAAACTGATTGAGCTTTTCCTTGAAGCATAAAGAATACTCTTATAGCCTAACAGGTCATAACTTTGATTTGGATAGCACTAAATTTAAGCTCATACGTTCAATAAATACTGAATCCCTCATAGGGCACTAAACAACTGTATAGGATAAAACAGAGATGTCCTAAGCACTAGACTAATATACAATGTATTATAATAGCCTAATTTTATAGTGGTGATGAATCTATTATAAAGGCAGTATCTAAATTCTGTAAATACATGCTGTACTAGAGCAGGAAGATTTAAAGGCTAGAGCTGAGGAGTTTCCTCCTTCTTTTACTCCTTTTACTTGCTTTATTTCGTAGTTTCTTTGACTTGAATATATGGCTTCAGATATATAATCTTCAAAAGGCTTCAAAATTGTACAAACTAAATGTCTGCTTCAACATAATAATTTTGAAATGTTTAATATGAAAAGACAGATTGTAGCTGGAGACCACCATTATGATCAAAATAAAATGTCAAGATGGCACAAAACTGCCATGATTACCTAACTGAGAATCTAAGTACATTTGCCATTTGGTACTGGTTAGACTGAAGAAATATCAAATACTGTGTGTGTTGAAAAGAGCTTCTTTTCTAACCTATGCTTCCTTTGACTTGTACAGATACAATTAACTGTTTAATCAAACTGCCTCTTCAGCTTTATCCTTTGCCGGGAAGGGTGATTTGCATGCAAGTTATATTCAAAAAACTAGTGACTTTCGGTAACTTTTCTGAGATCAACATATTATGAGTTTACTCACAGAATAGCCTGGATATGACACAAAACCTGAAACGTCTGTTTATTTCTGTCCTTCAGAACCATTGGCTTTACCTCAATCCAGAAAATCATTAATCCACCAATAGTCATACTGGGCAGTTTAGCTATTTCCTTTAAATTTTATCATCCATGAGCAGACATTCCCTTCTGCTTCATTGCTATTATTCTCAATAACATTCTGAATGTTACTGACATTGACTGACATATCACTGATCTTGTTGCTGGCAAAATGTAAGGAGATTTGAGTATCTATTTGGTACTTACATACAGCTGACTTCACACAGTCACATTAACTAAAAAAGCCCTGATTACCCAAGGCATTCCTCTGATTTTTTTATGAGTAGAACTGTTTTGCTAATGCAGCTGAGGACTCTGCCACCAGAGGCCCAGGGCAACCCTGTGTTTCTTCATTGCTCAGATGAAGCTCAGATCCTAACAAGTGTTCTTCGTGCTGTTAAACTGAAGACACATTTGCCTAGCCAGGTTTGTTTGGTTTTGGTTTGGTTTGGGGTTTGTTTCTCCCCTCAGGTGTTAAGAATATCAAGAATGGCTTTTATTTTAAAGGCTGCATTATGTGACTTCAGCACCACCTCCCTGGGCACACCTCACTGCCCTCAGAGCACCCAGATAAAAGCTGTCCAGTCTAAGTGTTTCAGAGCAGTTGAGCAGAAACCTCTATTACGCATGCTTCAATCCTTGCCACTGGCAAAGCAACAAGGGAAGGATGACTCATGAAAGGCAAACTTCTCTGAAGCAACACATCCCTTAGAGAAATCACCCTTTAGCAGGATTTGCTTTGGCAGTGTTATCTCAAAGAAGTTGTTTTGCAAGACTTGCTTGCTTTTGTTCTGTCTTTTCTGCAGTGTTTCTTCAAAAACAGGTAGTCGCTCATTCTCCTTGAAGATAAAATACTCCCAACTGGCAGACAAAAATATAAACAATAAAATTAATCTCTATATGTAGCACTGGCAAGTTTAGAAATATAGTTACAGAGAGGTTTAGAGAAGCCTTCCTTCAGGTTACAATTGCATTCTTACATTTATTTCAGTAACATTCACCTCTCTATTAAATAGATGGGGTTTTGTATAGGACAGACCCAAAGGATACCCCTGAGCCAGTCTGTTCCAGAAACACAAGTTATCTCCAAGACGCACTGGATAGCTTATGACTTCAACAGAGAACAGCATATCCAATGGAGGACAGCCACACACACATACTCTCTCTTGGAGCTGAAAGGTGGATTCACTGAGCCAAAAGATAATGACCACATGTATCTGGTGTCTACATATACAAAGATGCTGGCAAATGGTGAGACTATAGCCAGTGAAGGTGATTTGAAGATGGTGATGTAAAGAAGAAGGATGTCTAACAGAGAAGCCAGAAATTCTAGAGGGCAACAAAACTGCTTCCACTGCCCCCTATTCTGGCCTTCCTGTTAGGACTGTGAACTTTTCCTAGTAGTTAAACATGCCTGTGGGGTTCATGGAGGACCATCAAAGCAGTTTTTTCATAGCAGGAGCCACATCAGATGCAGCTCATATGGCTGAATGGGAGCCCTAGGGCTTATGGCAGTTGGAAGATTCACATGGAAGAATTTATGGCAATAAGAGAGGAAAGCCACACTGGACAAAAACTCATCCTGAAGTTCATCTTGGAAGGATGGTGTTTGGAAAGTAGAGCCACAGCACTGCTCTGGCCTAACCAGATGGCACCCAGCTTGTCTCCAGGCTGGCAACATGAATGCTGCCAGGGTAGTCAGGCTGTTTAGGATCTGGGGCTCTATGAACATAGATTTCTGCCCTTGTAGGCAAAAAAACAGCAAAGGAAGAAAAGGCAACAAGTGAAACTAATAAACATTCCCTGTGGCAGAAAGCATTTACAGGAAGGTGCAACAGGGACTAGGACACTACTCAAAAGGAAGCAGTTCTTTCTGCCATGGGAAAGGCAAGGGCCCAAACACCTCCCCATCCAGGCCCTCAAAATTCCTAATAGGAGCTCACATTCTAAATCCTTCATGGATGTTGTGACAGCCCTTTATGGTTTTTTGAAATTCATCTGCCTTTGAAGATCCCAAAGCTTTCAAGTGCCTTGCTTAGGCAACAGCTGCCTCCTTGGCTGAAGCAAACACAGTGGTAAGGCAGTGGAAGTATGTGTCCTCCTCCCAGCTCACCTGCTCCCTGGGACTTGTCTTTTTGGAAGGAACTGAGAGTCCACAACTGCTGTAGAAGGTTTGGATCAGAGCACTCGAGTAATGAGGCAGCTGTCATCCTGCCACAGCTCACCTAGAGACACATGAGCAGATACAACTGGTAAAAGACTCACCTACAAAATAAGTGTTTATCCTGCAATGGCACTGTCAGTAAACAATGAATATGAAAACACATATTCTTATCTCTACAAAACTGACTCTAGGGCAAGCATTTCAAGATTTCCTCCTGACGATCATACGGGTACAGTGGCTTTCTGGTTATTCTGTGGAAATCTTGCTAAGTCACTCAAATCTGTATAGTCTGTGAATCAATACTTTTGGTCACTGACACCAGTGGAAGTGATACAATGCTACTACTGCACTTTATTTTAAAGAGTCCTGCATCTATGACCCACAATTTTTTATTGGGCTACCATTTGCATGTTTTTAGAGCTGGGCTGAAATCCTCAGATCATTGCAATCAACAATGATTTCAATACTGCATGTATTATCAAGATATTTTATACAGTTTGAGAATTCTACATTTAAGTCTGATGTCCCTGCTCTGTATCATGGATATGGGGGTACTGAATGAAAACATGTGACAGAATGCAAAGATTAGTCTCATCTGACTTTATTTTTCATTTTACTGATTCTAGTTTAACATTGTATAAGACATATTTTCAGGAGGGGGGAAAAAAGGCTTTCAATGAGTGCTTGTTTGAAATGTCACAGCAAAAAATGAAACCAGACATAAATGAACTGGTTCTGACATTAGGAAGATTTTGTTGCTGGTCTGCTGGTTGTTTGATGTTCAGGTTTGGCAGTCTATGGAACTTTAATCTTCTATTGTTTAGTCATTTTTTCCAATGTTCCCTCATTTGTTTGCAGGTATTCTTGACTGCCCACAGCATACTGTTTAGAGTGATTCTTATGGTTAAGGCTTTTCAGTTTTTTTGAAAGTCTCTGCTTCTATAGCAGATATTACCTATGATGTTTTCAAATATCATTCCTTTAGAAGCTTTAAGGATGTTTGAGAGATAGATCATACCTGTGCTTTTTCATAATAGCTAACTTGTATTTGCAAATCAGTGATAGTATCTATATACAAACCATCTTTTCTAAACCTGTCATATCAAGTTGCCCTCTTTAGGGCTTCTGCTTGAAGCTGGTCCAAGAATATGGGGGCAAGAGCTGTTAAGTTTGGAACAAGAAAATAATCAAATAATCAATTCTAAACTTGTGGAGGAGAGTGATAGCTGAGAGGTTCTTCTCCTGGAGGACATGGCTCAGGTCATTCACTTCTTCCTCCAGCTTTGACTGGATGGATGTTTCCACACTGAAAAGTGCTGAGGGAAGTCTTAAACGCCATAGCATGCCATGTTTCCAGAGCAGAAGAGGGGATTCATGTCTTAAAGGGTGGCTGTTGTTCTGGTGCATGGACTCAGGAGCTCACAGGTAGGCAAGCCCACAGTCACTGGGTTTGGGATAATTTGTTTCCACCTTCATATGAGAACAGGTCCGCAGCAGTCAGACTCTCCTCAAGAAAAAGCTGGAGATGATAAAGTAGAAAGACTCTGCTAAAAAGCAAAAGAAGCCCTTTTGTTGCCCGGGAGAATGTGAAGAGGAATTACTCCAATCATGATGCAGGCAAAGGCAGGGCACTGTTCTCCAGTTAATTCATTACCTGGTGCTCCTTGTCCTTGATCTGTGTTGAACCATCAGTGTTGAGACACCTTCCTCAACTAAACTATAATTGCTACTCTTGCAAGATCAAGAGTTGCATTCCCAGTAGATTTATTACCTTTTTATTCCTATCCATTCTGACAGTCAGACTGTGATAGGATTTCTGCAACATAGTCTATATTTGAAATTACATTCCTGTGTGAAGAGGAGAGAATTATAGCAGAAGGTTCTTCTAATTGGGCATATGTCAAAGCCACATGGTCAGTAGAGGCCCCTGGGTGACCTTTACCTGCAACTGATATTGTTTCATTTGACTGCAAGTCACTGCTGATGTGCCCATATGCCCCTCAGCATATCAGAAGGCAACACTTCACACAGACAAGCACACACAGGTGCTGCATTCACATGTGTGTGAGGCAACCAAGGTTGACAGTGAGATGAGGGAGGTAAAATATTTTTTATTAGGAAAGACTGCATTTGGCAGTTCCAGTTGCCCACATTTCTTCACTCCATCCCTTGCAGGCTAGGGACAAGATCTTACTTTCTAAGACGAATTTTCTGATTTTGTTTTAAACAGCAAAATAAACTTAAATAAATAAAGATTTTACCTTTTAGCTGAAATTAGTTCTCTGTGAAATCCACATGCTTTCTGTTAAGCGCACAGAGTTTTATAAAGTAAACCTTACCAAAATTTCATTTTGACATGTAGACTTGAAACTTCTCCTTTCCAAAAAGGTCAATGTGCAACATCTCACCTTTATTAAATTGCTTTTTTTCCCTCAGGGTTTTCTGCTGATTTTGTCAATATTATGAACCACGTATTTCTTAAAAATCCTTCCCTATGTCTTGTCCTCTAAGAGAATTGTATGACCTTTTCACTTATGGAGGGGAGCGTGGATCTGCTCCACACAGAGCAGAGTTGCTCAGCCATAAAATAAAAACTATAGATAGAGTTTATAAAGCTGATCCTGTCGAGGAAGCTGTGCACAGAAACAGAACAGTAACAGAATGATATATGTACCAGGGCTGGCAAAGAAAGAAGCCATCACATTTGTACAACTTCTTTCATACAGAGGAAAGACTGTCTGCTAAAGGACTTTCTCAATTAAACACAGATGTCATAAATCATTGTAATATTTTTGAGTAACAGCAATTCAGCAGAATTTCTTGGGTCTTTTAATCTCTTATTTGTATTGTCTTTGCAAGAATAGTTGCCTTTCCTTGATATGAAAGGCTTACCCGAAGTGCCATGGTCCTTCTATTCATAGAAAGAAGGCTACCTCCTAAAATACTCCTATTTATCAGCATGAGCCGCTTTTTTGGATGTATTTCTTCCTTGCTGTCAAGAAAAAATCTAGTAAACTTTTTGATGATATTTTTTCTGCGGTTATTTTAATCTCACAGAGAGCATGAATATAGCAGACAAAGTTCTATTAAAAGTGTATAGGTGAACTTAACAGGGCCATGTCATGGACAGTACGTAATATAGTATTTGTTACTGAAAGCCAATACCTGGTTTCTTATAGCGCAGAAAGGCGACACTAAAAGTTTCAGTAGTCCAATCATTAATAAAAGATATTAATCTGTGTTAACAACAGTATAAACACTTTCAGTAATTGCTCACATATCTAATAGGCTTTCGGCAAATGTACTTAACAGCTTTAGAATGAATCTCCTCCCTATTAATGTGGCACAAGCCTGTGACGTGCTAGATTAGCGAAGTGGAAATCCCATAGGCAATTCATTGTTGAGCAGACACAATTAAGCCCCAAGAGCTGAAGTTCAGGAGTCAAGTTCATGGATTAAATTAATAGAATTAAAGTGACTGAATTTAGTCACTTTTCTGTCAACAATATGCTGTGAAGAATCCATACAGGTAGCAATGACAGTGACCAAAGTCTCTGGGGTTGATATGGCTTTGTACTGCTCTGCAACAAGCAAGTTTGTCACTTGACAATCATATGAGCTGTTTCCCTGATTTCACAGCAACATATAAGTAATGAGTTAAGTAATGACTGTGGGGAAGTTTGAATGAGGACTGGAAGTGTTCCTGATCACTGAAGTCCGGTGGATCCACCTGGGCTGGGACAGCATGAGCTCAAAGTCTAGGGCAGGGACACAAAGCTCCAGGGATTCTTTTTGACTCCAAGGGGATGATGACCTCTGTTCTGCACTGTGCACTCTGACTCTGAGTCTTCAGGGCATACACATATGCATCTATTCCAAATACCACGAGGAGGTCTGTGGGGGATGTCAGCAGAGCTTGGCTGTGGTTGGCAGGCAACTAACCTAGAAAGGCACTGCTCAAGGGGAGGTCCTTCTCCTCTGGATTCCAGCCCTCCAGCCTTGGCATTCAACCTGCAACATCTCTGCCCATGCAAGTCACCTGCAAGCCGACTGAAGGAGGTAACAAAGAAAACATTACCGAAACACTGTCACAGTGACAGATTCTGTGGCTCCTGAGCAATTTTAAGAAGCCTGCCATGGTCTCACGGGAAGTGTCACCTGCTGCACATGAGCTAGAGCAGGAATAGCAACAAGAGATGGGCTGTGAGGGTGGGTTTCCTTCTCAGCAACAATAAATGGTTATTCAACAGAGTAAGTTATACCATCAAACTGTACAGTAGTCCCTTTCTGTTTAACAGTTCTCCCTTTTAAGTTATTATCTCTGATTTTCTCAGTGATATCTATTTACCTTCTCTTTACTAAATGTACACAATATCTATTTTCTCATGATTGACTGGGAATAACTTGTCAGGGTTAAACCTGTCTGAGCTGTGAGTTCAACACTGTTCAATGCTTCTCTCATTAACAAAAAACCTGAGTTGTGTTATAAATATGTGAGTTGAATTCAAGGCTTTATTTTGCCTGCTGACATGATGAACAAATATACAACTGCAAAATGTAGGAAACAAGTCTGATTTCTGGATATAGCCTATGGTGTTTTTAAAAAGTAGTTAAGATGGAGCTACTAACAAGTATTTCAAACCCTCTTGCATCAGTGTCACTAAGAAAACATCCACATGCACCCAAAGTGGAAAAAATACACGCATCAAAATGTGAAAGCACACGATCTGTCCTTGAAGAACCTGCAGGGGGGATAAGTGCACAACATAATACATGGCACTGAACCTGTACAAAACAGAAAACAGCAAATGACATGAGGGATGACTGGCTTTCCTGTTAGAATGTTTGATGTGTGACTTAAAATGGTGATTAAATGATGGATTGTTTTTTCCAAAGGGAGGGGAAAGACATGTGACCAATCTTACCATTCTTGTCTGCTCTTCTTAATATCTAAACAAAGAGAGAAAGAACAGAGTCACTTTTTTAAAAATTTTTTTTAATGGGTTAACAGCAAACAATGCTGTAATTAGTGTGCATTTACAGTTTAAGCTCTACATCATATTTTCACAAGGCTTCATAAAATTATAAAGTTCTTAGTGTGTCTCCATCCTTCCCTCAGAGTATTGCTTTATTTAACTCCTCCTGTACTGCATGCACTAAACACCAAGACCATAAAAAACCCCAGATCTATTTTCTAGTTTATTTATGGATTAAGGATGATGGTTAGGTACAAAACCTGATACCATGTGGCTACAATGATACTGGATTCAGGTTTGAGAGACTTGGTTTAAAGAAGCAGAACAAGGATGTTAGCTGGAAGGAGGCAAAGAGCATCTGAGATGGTGAGAAAGACTCATGAATTTTGGAGGTGGAAGAAGGGGTTAAGTCAGGAGAAGAGCTGGGTGTCATGAAGGGATCAGACTGGGTGTTGTAGGCAGCAACATCAGACACATGGGAGCAAATATGCGGATTGCTCTCATAGCAAGTAGAAACCAGATACAGAAGGGGAGCAGGACAGCAGAGGTTTATAAGCTATGAAGGCAAGAACAGCTCAAGGGTGCTCAGTGTAGATCCTTCCCTGCAGCACGTCTGCCACAAAAACTGTGTATGATCCCAGCCTATCCTCTTGGTATGCAGGTCTGCCTTTTCTTCCCACTGTTAATGACATCTGATGGAGAAGCTATTTAAATACTTACGTGAGATTCTGTAACTCCTAATGCAGAGTCTGAGAAGATGATTCTGGGGAGTTATCCCACAAAGAGAGGTGGCAGTGCCTTCCAGGCCCATCCCTGCCATCAATGTAGGGACACAGCACCTACCCATATGGGAGTATATGCAGGGGCACTAGCCCTGTCTTATTGCTGGTGACATGCTGGCATGTCAACTGTCCCTGCTGGCATCCCATCACAGGCACCACCACATCAGCAGATACCAAGGAGAAGGGATCAGGGATGGGAATGGAATTGACAGAGGGAGTCTCCTCCAGTTTCTTTGCTTCCTGCTCTCTACATAAGGTGTTTTTGCTGTGGTGTGGGTCACCACGTGACACTTCAGATATGAACAATTGCCAACCTTTGCCAGCCTGTTCCATTTCTGGATGTAATGCCCATCAGCCTGAACCACAGGGAGTTCATAAGTGTAGGCAACGAAAGCAAGCAAATCCTCCAAATACACTTTCTATTGCTTCTATGAATATCAGTAAAGGGTTTCAAAATGGGCACATACATTTTTGAGAGCTGACAGCAATGAAAACATTCTCTCATTTGATAAACTGCTAGTAGCATTTAAACAGCTTCTCCAGCAGAGACGTTAACTCTCTGCTCCTAGAAGTGAAACCAAACAAGAAAACCAAGGATCCAGGTGCCAAGCTCTGTTGGAACATCATCATGACTGTGTTCTGTAGGGTAGGGCTGGCAGGGAACTAGCAGAGTTGTGACCCATATCCAGGACATCACAGATTGTCTCTAAGCTGAACTTTGCATTGGACCAAGTTTACAGCACATAAACTATGAAATTTAATTAGTAAGATATTTGTCCTCTCTATATATCCAAATAAATCATACACTAAATTTTCAGTGTGAGGATTGGGCTTTAGGTTTTTAAAGGGTTTTAAATTCTTAAACTGGAAATTTTATCCCAATGAGAAATAAAGACTAAATACAGAGCAAAGGAAAGATGACTAAAAGCATCATTAGAATAAAATAAAAGCTCTTTCTACAGTGCTTAACAGGTAAAATACAGTTCTAGGTGTCTGGCAGGTTTGGCTGGATTTTTGCTGGTGCCTGAGCAGAGCTGCCTGCTATGGGCATGGTGATTGGAAGCATGTCTGATTGGAAGGACAACATGCTTCAGCAAGGAGATAAATACCTGCAGCGTGGACCCCAGCAATGTGAACAGATGACCAGTGACATGTGTCAGGGATAGCAAGGGCCCACGCAGAGCCACATGAGCATTACAGCCACAGCAGGCGATGCAGCCCACACCTTGTGAAAGAACTCTCCGTGACCAAGAGCTCTGGCTCACGGATGTACAGGACTGGGAGAGATGTAGCAGTAAAGTTTCCATCAAGTAGAAGTACCTCACAAACATGGGTCAAGGGTGGCAAAAACTTCTGCATAAGTAATTTTAAAAACTTGATTTAAAATTATTTTTATATATTTATAAACTTTATAATTAGTATTTAAGGTTTATATTAATTTATTTTAATTACTTTTTAAAAAACCCACAACTTTAAGAAAATGTTAAAATCTTCTGGACTCTTGAGAGGGACCTTGGCACAAACCCAGGTGCATTAGAAATCATGCCTCACTCTCTTAGGTCTCTCTCTCTCTCTGGAGAGAGACTTTTTCCTAGGGCATGTAGTGACAGTACAAGGCAGAATGGCTTCATACTGAAAGAGAGTAGGTTTAGGCTAGATATTAGGAAAAAAACTTTACTGTGAGAGTGCTGAGGCACTGGAACAGCTTGCTCAGAGAGGTGGTGGCTGCCTGACCCCTGGAAGTGTTCAAGGCCAGGTTGGATGGGGGTCTGAGCAACCTCACCTAGTGGAAGGTGTCCCTGCCAGGGGGTTGGAACTAGGTATCTTTAAGGTTTTTTCCAATCCAAGCCATTCTATGATTCTGTGCCCCAGGGGGACCAGGACCTCAATGCCTGTCCTTTCTGTGCTGCCTTACAGCACGTCTCTTGCAGCCTGATCTAATTTCATGGTGTTTGTACAGGTGGGGGTACTTCAATGAGGGGTTATCACACAGCTACACACCCAAAAGTATTTAAAATATCTATGACATGAGTGTACTCTCACAGGATGAAAGGCTCCGAAGGTCCAGTCCCTGCTTTGAAGCAGGCATAGATTTGGTTTGAATTTAAATTTTTCCTCCAGATGTAAGAGCAGACTCCCAAGAGAAGCCCTGCTCCCTCCTCTTCACAGTTCGGTGAAAGTCATCTGCTTTCCTCTAAACATGAACCTGATACTGGTTTAAGAAACTGCTGAAAATTAAACAAATAAATTTAACTTAAATATTTTTCTTGACTTTGGTAATATCAAAAATCTTCAATTTATCAGCTATTCTGACCATGTGCAGCTTCCTAACCCAGTGGGCTGAATTAAACTGGGGAGGTGGCTAAATTTAATGTTTTTTAACTCTTTCCTGGCAACTTAGATGTTTCTTCTGACTTTGTGATATAGATCTCCTGTTTCTCTTACAAGTGGTATCCTTAAGACAAAAAAGCTGCATTTTCATTACAAAATTGAATTGAAATAATAGAAGTCAACAAAGAGTCTAATTTAAATGATTTCTCATGGAGGCTACATATATCAGGAGATGAGCACATAAGGACTGCTTGAAATGATTTGGGGAGAAGGTCAGGGAAGTTAATGTCAGCACACTAGAGAAAACATCTAGATAAAGGGTCCTTTAATATAGAGCATGTCATTTCCAGCTGATATTGTGGAGTAATCCCAATACGCAAGCTAGTCTGAGGTAGATCACAGTTGGCAGTCAAACTGGTCTGAAGATTTGTAGGTCTCATCAAGGTCAGGGAATACCTTGGAGATCTTTGGGTGAGTTTACCATTTAGCAGGACTTGCCTTGCACCAAAGAAACATTCTGTGCCAGCCAAGTTTAGACAAAAAACTTCACAGCTGCACCTTGTGAGAAGCTGAGTCCTTAATGATAGTCTACCACAGCATCTCCAAGGGGTCCTATGGCCAGATGCAGGGCAGAGCAGCACCTCGCTGGGCTTGCCCTCAAATTACTGAGGGGCTCAGGGTTTTCTGGACATCAACCCTGGGCACCACAAATCCCTTAGAGTCTAATGGATGGGAGAGAGTCTGCATAATCTGGGAAAAAAAAAACCAACACCCAACTTTTTCAGGATGAGAAACTCTTTAGTGAGAATCCTCCCCCAAATTAAAATAATAAAATTCCAAGCACTATAATTTGAAAAGTGACTGTTTTCACCCAGCACCTGTCCTAAGCACCTGTAACTACTAACTCGCTCTTCCTCTCACCTGCAACCATCAGAAGTGAAAGGGGAAGGGAAAAGGAAACGGGGAAAGGGAAGCAGAAGGACCTACAGTCTCACAGCTCCCAAAGGAAAAAAAAAAAAACACATGGTGGGGGATGGGGGAGAGAGAGAAAAAAAGGAGTGGGGAAGTGGGAAAAAAAAAAGACAAAAAAACAAGACGAAAAGAAAAGACAACAAAAAAGGCAAACCAGAACAAACCAGATGTCCCCTCTCCAAACGCTCGCAGCTGCTCTGTGCGGAAGAAGTGCTGCGCTGCGTACTCACATCGCGGAAGATGCGCAGCCCTGCTCCCCGCTCCGCGGCCATCCGCCCGCCGCAGCCGCTGGCACCGCCCGCAGCGCCGGCAGGGCCCGGGGCGCGGGGGACTGGGCGCGAGGTGCGGTCCAGCCCCTCAGACGGGAGGGGAGGGGGCTCCGCCCGGGGCTGAGCCGCACGCCCGTCCCGCCTGCCCGTGGGAAACCGCCCCAGGAGGGGCAAGAGAAGAGGGTACGGTTTGTGATTTCACGGGCGCAGGGAGAGTTGTTCCATCCTAATGGGCATACACCCTGTTGCATCTTTAAAGAGTGTTCTTTGGGAGAGTTGTTTTCTCTCCATGAAGGAAACTTAGTTCTTGCAGTCTGTCTTTGTCAGGCCATATCATCAGTTTTAATCGTAATTTTGGCTGCTTTCCTCATCAGTACAGTCACTTCCGGGGAGATCTTTCTCGAGCCACAAGACCCGAGATTGAAGCCTCGGAGGTGCAGGGAAGTGATAGGGCGTTACTATGCTTTCACATTACGATGCGGATATTGCGATTTAGCTGCGCTCTGCAGCTCGGGCTCGATAATAAGGGTTTTGAATATAATATACCCCTCAAAGTGGTCTGGCCGAAAATCAGGAGCTGCGGGGACATTGAAGCGCTGGTGTTAGTGCAGGGAAGCAAGCGGGGAACTGTGGGATGGGGCAGGAGCGGGCTCTGCGGGGTAGGGGCAGATGAGGAGGAGGGTGACGGGGTAGGGGAAAGAAGAGCAGTCCTGAGAGAAATTCCTCGCTTATATTTTCAGACCTGTGCCAAGAGGTTATTGTATGGACACCGTATAATGGCGCTTTGACTTTATCTCCCACCACCAGCAGATGGCATTGCAATTATACATCAGTGTTAATATATATAAGATACTATGTTTTAATATCCCTAAATGTGACATTATGCTTCACAACAAATGTTAGATGAAGTTTTTACTTTAAAACATCTTAATATATGGAAAGCCCTGGTGTGGGTGTTCCTGCTTCTTACCTTTCCATGTTTCAGAGGAAAACCTGAGAGGGGAGAGAGGTCTGTCCAGAAGGAAAGACAAGGCATTTTACAGGGTGAGCAATTTTTATATCACTTTCTAAAGATGGCTTGAAAAACTGGTGAAAAGATGATCTTTACCTATTTTTGCTTTTTAATAATAATGAAAGGCTTTTATTTCTTCTGATTTTTTATGGTAAGATGTATGGGAATATATTTCTTTACGGAGAGAGAAAAGAAAAAAAAAGTCCAAAGGTTGTCTCAAGAGCCAGAAGGGTGAGTGGAGATAAGAAAAAGCTTCTTCAGACTATAGAAGAGCCTGTTTTTGTTAACTCGTATAACAACAATAATAATTTACATATTTAACTTTTTTGAGTAATTACTATCTTGGAATTAAGAGTCTTTTGTTGAGGAGCCAACGTATCTTTTCCCTTTGATTAGCCTTAGGATTCACCGAGAATATTTTGTTTGTCTAGAGAAATCTTTTTTAAAAATTGGAAGAAAAAAACCTGTGCAATCCTGATACTTTTAGGGCAAAAATTAAAATATAAGAAGCAAAAATAACTCATAGGACTTTTATTATATTACTGAGCTTTATTTCCATTATTAAAAAGCTTATTTGAAAATTACCCTTGCATGACACAGGAATGTGAAAGTACTGTTTAAGTAATCATTCTTAGAGACTTTAATTTTCAGGTTTGTTTCCAGATGAGCAAACAAATCTTTGAGTATATGTATAACTTACCAATGATACTTTTTATACCATTTTAAAATGATCTGAGGTAGTATCACAATTCTAACAACACAAACAGGATGAGGGCTCTGAATTTACCAACTTTCCTATTCATTCAATTATTTCCCTCTGTGACCAAGAAGCTGTGAGGCAGAGGAGAGGGGAAGGTGGCTGCGTGGTGCTCTCTGATGTGGGAGCACAGATACTGCCTTAATGGGAGGATGATGGCTCTGTGAAATGCCCAGGTGGGGTTAGCAGAAGTCAGCGGTCAGTGACATGCTAACGTCTGCAGCCACAGACCTGTGCTGCTCTTCGTCTATTACAAGAAGTAAAAGTTGTTTTGTGTTTCAGAGGATAAAACCTAAAAGGACCTGCTCCTTTTCTTGCGGTGTGTCAAATCATTAAACTTTTATTTTTAAACCAGCCTACTGGACCAGCATCTTTGCTCATGTGAAAAAAGTGATCAGCCCTTTGTGACTTTGCCCTTTTATCTGGGAAAAACAAACAAATGAAAACTGGCGGCAAGAGCGACCTTCCACTTACTGTGCAGTGAGCTGTGCAACAAGAGATGTCATTGCTGAGACAGATAGACAGGAAAGCTTTCTTTTAACGAAGGAAATGCAAGCTGTCCAAGTGTCTAATCAAGTCACTAAATCACTCCAGGATGGTTAGCTATGTGTGTGACCTCTAAATGAGAGTCAAAAAACTGTGTAATATTTATGCCAAAATATAGCCTTTCCAGCAGAACACTACTATTTGCCCTTGGCTAAGGAAATGGACTTGCTTTATGGTTCTTTACTTTACCACAGAAGCTGGCTGGTTCCCACCTAAAGAGCTGAGTTAGCATAATACAATGTCTCGCTTCAGCTCTCAAAACATTTTGTCAAGGTTTGACCAACTGGTCTGGTAATCTGTAGGCCAACTCCAAATCAGCCTTTGGTTTGAGAACTCAAATGCTGTCCCTATAGTAGCTCCCTCATAAATTTCTTGTTCATAAAGTAAAAACAGAGAAATTTCAGACTTACTATGTGTACGACCATGGCTTGGTAATATAGACAGTAACAGAGGAAGCTAAAGGCCACCTTTATTTTCCATCATTTTGTGTCTTACATGTGGATGAATCTGACCCAACTGAGGACCAGTATCCTTACAGCTCTGTGTTTCTACAAATAGGACTGTGAGAATGAAAAAGTGCATCCTCCTCCATATGGTATCAGTGCCATTGACAGCAACGGTAGGTGTACTAAATCCCAAAAGGAGTGTTGGCATGCCTGGAAAATCATTATGTCAGCCACCTATACAGGTAGTATGTGGCTATGTCTAGTTCATCAGATGAAAATTACCTCAAAGTTCAGTATTAAGGGTCCTGGTCTATAAGAGCTGGAAGAAGCCATTGACTACAGAGTACTTGTAGGAGTCTGGTTAATTTATTCAAAGAAAAGAATTGTTTGGATGTGTTAAATAATTACTGTTTCTTCTGTGTCTTTGTACCCTCCTACCAGTGCCAACCTATGCATAATATTTTGAATTAAGAAGTGTTTGAAGCATGCCACTGAGAAAAATGCCAAAGGCCTTCTGCCTAACAACTGGGCCAGAAATAAGCACATATTTACATATAATAGACGGAATAGCAATTTGGGAGAGTGTTTGATACCTGTGACATGGAGTCATGGTTTTGGACTTTGGCAAAGCTTCAGTACTTAAGCTCTGCTTTAGGTACCTAAATATTTTTTCTAATTATAGGCCATTTGTCCGTCATATGCAACTGGGACTTAAATACATGAATCCAATAGCAAGATTGTGGATATGAGAAAAGTATCTTAAACTCATTTCTGGGATTTTTTTTTTTTTTTTAAGAAAAATTATATTATTGCAATGATTTTGTGAAATTAAGAATTTTCTCTCTACCCTTCCCAGGCTGCTTGGAAGGTACACATCTCCCATGAAATAGTACCTGCTATGACGATGCCAGCTCTTTTTGCTTTTCAGTTTGAAAACCTCTGCAGTTGTTGAAATTCTGCCGTCAGAAGTGACCACCTGGCTTATTCCAGTTCAGTGATTTCATCACTTGCAGCCATGCTCACAGATCAGAATCTGCTGACAAACCTTTCTCCCCGAGTCAGGCAATGTTCACAGCCTAGTGGAACATCAACTTGTACTTCCAACTGAAGTAAAGTCAAAGGGTCTTTTTGACTCATGTTTGATCATACTGCTACAACCGTAGAGGACACTGTTTCACTTTCAGAGAATTCAGAGAATTTTTGTGGGGGACTGAATTCTTGCAGAAAAAGCAAATATGGCACCATTTAATTTAAAAAAAAAATCTCTGGCAAGTTTATATTTTCAGAGCATTCAGTGCCAAGCTAACCCTCTATTTGCTCCCCAGCTGTTACCATGTTCAATCCTAGGCTAAGGAGAGTAATTCAATAAAATATAAAAAAGGAGGCAGAGATGTGATTTATCTGTTAATGATTTTAACAGTAATGAATAAAATTAATATTAAAAATAATTAATGTACCATTAAATAATTAATTAAACCATTAATTTATCATTAAAATTAATTATAATCAATATCATTGATAGAGGTATACTTGAAATAGCAACTCAGTTCTGCTAATTGACAAAACCAAAATCCTTAATTCAAACAGAGCTTTGGAAAAGTTTCTATTCAAATGCAACTCTGTACTAGACATTGAAATAATTTCTAGTAATGAATGTCAAAGTTTTGGCCTGCTTCTGAACAGTGTGTTTCTTTGGAGAAATTCTAACTAAAATATTCCCAGAGAATTTCTATTTACAGGTGGGATTTGAGATTGGGAATAGCAGTAATTGATTTGGACTCTAACCCTTCCCTTCCCTTCCCAAACCTTCCCTTCCCAAACCTTCCCAAACCTTCCCTTCCCAAACCTTCCCTTCCCAAACCTTCCCTTCCCAAACCTTCCCAAACCTTCCCAAACCTTCCCTTCTTCCTTTCATTCTCCCTTTCCAGTTTCCTTAAATTTTCCTTTCTTCGTTTCCTTACATTTTCCTTTCTTCATTTCCTTTTCCTTTCTCCATTTCATTTTCCTGTTTCCTTTTGCATTTCCTTTTCTTCTTTTTTCCTACACAGCTCTAAGTGTGGATTCCAGAGTCACACAGTTAACTAGGTTTGAAAAGTCCTCTGAGATTATCAAGTGCAACCTTTGACCTAACACCATCTCATCAGTTAGACCATGGCACTAAGTGCCACATCCAGTCTTTTTTTGAAGTACCTTCAGTGACTCCACCACCTCCCTGGGCAGCCCATTCCAATGCCCAGTCACTCTTTCTGTGAAGGATTTTTTCCTAACATCCAGCCTAAACTTCCCCTGGAGGAGCTTAAGACTGTGCCCTCATACTACTGCTGGTTACCAGCGAGAAGAGATCAATACTCACCTGGCTAAAACCTGGTCATAAAAAGAGATCAAGTTGGTCAGGCAGGACCTGCCTCCTAAGTCCACTGTGGCTGGGTCTGATCCCTTGGCCATCCTGTAGGTGCCATGTGATCACACTCAAAATGATCTGTTCCATAATTTTGCCTGGCACTGAGATTAGGCTGACAGGCCTGTAATTTCCCAGAT
>VYZS01043036.1:0-10054 GCA_013400695.1 Neodrepanis coruscans | reverse complement strand
TCTGGATCAGCACAGTTCTTGGCTTTAATGACATCCTTAGCTTTTGAATGGAAATAGTTTGAGCTGAGGGCTGCTTCTGTGCTCCACATCTACCTACCAGTTTTCTGATGGAAATCCCTCTGCATGGCCCTTATGAGCATAGATGTAACCCCTGCTTTCAGCGGCTTGCCCTAGTTGCTGTAAAATAGCACATTCTGTAAAAGTAACTGAATAGCCTTTTAATACATATTAAAAAATATCTGTACTGTTTAAAAGGTGGACATTCATGTGACCTATGTAAGGGACATGAAGTCATTTTGCTTGAATGAGAAGTTTGATGTCTGCAGCACACTTGACACAAATGTTTATCAATAGACTATCATACCTGGTGACTGCTTTAAACTGTTGGAGTAAATACTTGTCTTCTGGTGCCATCTCGTGGCTTTCAGAGAGAGAGACAGTCTGTGTAACTGCCGTTAAAAGTCCAAATTTTGTTAAAAGATCTTGTTTTAAATAACTGGTGTCCTAACATTTGACGTATTTATCCAAATACAAGTGGTGGGAAACCATGTATAAAAAAGCATCTACAGCTGGATCTTAAATAGGAGAAACTAGGAACATGAGAATTTCATTTAGGTTTTAGCATGGTAGAAATCCTTGGAGGCAGCAATTTCACACCTTCCAATGGGAGGTGTGAGCTTGGGTTCAGGCTGTGCATATGTTTGTATGAGGGTGTACTCATGAAAATGTTGGCAGGACTGGTGCCTTAGAGTACGATCATCATAGATGCTTCAGCTTCTTACTTTGGTATCTCTCCAAGTGCTGCACTTTGCATTTCTCAAAGTGATTCCATGTAATCCTGTTAAATAACTTTCTGAGACATAGAGGAACTGGTATGGACTATCGGACTGTTGTGGAAACTGCATATAGTTTGTAGTTGGGTTTTTCTTTGCTGCTGCAAAGCATCTCGTAACATCTCCTATGCATTTAGATATTCTAAAATACCTTCCTTATTTGTAGAACCTGGTATTATCAGTATCAAGTTTTATAATCAGCTGCACTTGTGCTGCATTGCAGTTTACACACATGGGACTAAACCACAGCATCTCTAAACCCCTGTAGCAGGCTAGGTAGTTCCACAGGGAGCCAAGCAAAAGGTCAGAGGCTTGGGGATCTTTGATGATTTTCTTTGACTACCTGTTTTTTAAAGGGAAGAAGGAGCCTGTGATGAGATTGGTGGGTAGCTGAGAGGTAGCCTGGTTTACGTACCAGCTTTCTTAATTGTTGTCACTCGTGCTGTAGGCTTAGGTTCTGAAATGTCTTTATTTCTTTATCTTTAAATTGCAAATAATTATACTTACTGTTCTCTGGAGAAATTTGATGCAAGGTCTTTTTCATATTATTAAAGTTATTATTAAAGGAATTCATTAGTATACAATATTCTCAATCTATATGTATTATATAAAAATGTTTGATTATAGTTAATTTTGTTTTTGATAGGTGTGTATTTTTCATTGCCCTTAAATCCAAACAGAGTAAGATACAATGGATAAAAAATACCTCCCATGTTTACATACAGCTCTGTGTCACAGAAATATTTATTGTCGCACTTCTTCATAGTTGCTGTTATATGAGAGAGGCTGGATGAATAGATGGAAGCCTTCAGTTTTACATGAAGGGGAAGGAAATATAAGAAATGTAAAATGGAGAGGACACTTAATTGCTTGGGCCAATAATATGGTAAGTAAATGAACCTAAATATCTCCATGTTACAGAGACTATTGAAATTTGCCAATCTTTATTGCCAAAGTATTCCATTGAAAAAATAGTACATTTGAAGAATCAGGTATAAAAGGTATTGAGGGATAGTGATTTAGATGCCATTTCTTTGTAGAAATTTTTTATGGCATTTCCTGCTTAGTCAATGTTCTCCAAAATGATTGCCACTTCTGAAGAAATTAGCAGTAGCTCTACGTACCACTGTTGGGAATGGTCATTACTGTATGCTATTTTATATTAGTTTTGACCTGTGCAATTTATTGAGGCAAACTGAGGAAGGAGCACCAATGTAGGTGTTCTTTATATAAAGAATAGAACATCTCCAGCCCCTGAAAAAAAAAGTCTGGATTTTTTAATTTGTGCTGAAGTGACATTGCCATGTGCACTTTTAATGTTGCAGATTATTTTAAAACTATAGTAATAATTTCTCATCTTGTTAGGCCACTGGAAAAGGCTAGACTTAGGAGAAAATAGTCCCTTTTTGTTCTAAGTGTAATTTATATTTTAAAGGAAACCATTGCATCATTCTGGGTGTTGCATTTCACCTATCGCTATATATCTAATTGATGGGTCACAGTCTATGTTTTAAAGATCAGCGGTGAGGGATACATTTTTAAGTGTATCATCTAAATTCCCAAGTATTCTGTGAATGTTTTGAAAGTACTTCTGAAACACTAGCTTTTTCTCTTTCTATTGTTACTCCATTCTGAAGAGAAGCATAAAAATATTTTGAATTGTTAGAGGTGGAATTTTGTTTATTTGCTCCCCTTTAATAACTCTGTTAGAATGGAAGCTTCATTGAGGGTTTGATTGACATAACATTATCTTTCAGAGCCATACAATTAAAACATATATTCTAGGTGAAGCTGCTGGGGATGGAAAGGACAGTTGAGGAGAGCTATCCCTAGAGATGATGTGCCACATCAGAACACAGAATACTAATAAAATGTTGAGAGCCATCTGTCAGAGACAAAAAGCCATAGTCAGGCCTGTCTTTCAAGGAAAAATGAAATGACACTTGCCCTCCAAAAGATTAATATATTTGGTTATTGACCTTTCCCTTTACCTTTTTAAAATTTTCTCCATTGTCTAGCAAGGTTTTTTGTTACATTTTTTTTTGTTTCAAAATCAGAGAAAATAGTTTAAAGCTTAGCTTCTAACTGTCCATGCGTGGCTACCCAATTTTTATTTTCTTAAGCTTTTTTGAGCCGGGGGGCACATTGTATGAGAGCTTGGAGACATTGGATATTCTGAGGTTATTAAGACAAAGTTTAATTCTGCTTGTCTGATGCTCAGGTGACCTATGTTGTTTGTGACTGTACCCTCTTCTCCATCCTCCATGGCCAAGAGTCTAAATTTTACAAACTGAGATATCTGAGGACCAAATGTTAGAGTCATTTGGCTGCCTGATTCCCATTTGAACAGGTTTTAGGCTCCTTCATGATGGGAAGATGACCTTAGAAGTCCTTTCAGTTCATGGTGCAAATGGTGTACTTAATGTTAAAGGAGAAGCCGCTGCCCAAGCATTCTCACACCAGACTTTGACTGCAAGGACTGGAGTCCCTTCACAGCAGGAAGCTCAAGAGAGGCAATAGGTGCCCTTTTTGACTCTTTGCTCATTTCTTGTGCACCTGCTCACTGGCAGAGCATGGGAAATTAAAAAGTCCTTGATTTAGAGTAAGTACTCCATAGCAAAAATTAAAACTTCAGTGTGTTATCAACATTATTCTCATACTAAATAAAAAACAGAGCACTGTACCAGCTAATAAGAAGAAAATTAATTAAAAATTAATTCCAAACAGAAAGCATATCTAGATGTAAGTTCACAGCTTGCAGCCTATGACTTCAAAAAAATCCAGCTACTCATGCTAAGCAAGTAAAATTAAGCAAACAGCATACTATATCACACGATACTACGACTCTAAATAACATACTCTTATTTAAAACTCATTACATTAAACAACAACTTTTAACTATAGAGTATCCTATACTGTTATTTTGAAAGGCACTTTAAACATAAGCTAGTTTACCCCATATAAGATTTACTTCCATGTAGAGAAACAGAAGGTGTGATATGGATCACTTTTACCTGAAAATTGTCCTTGAAGATAAAGTAGTAAGATTTATAAAAGACAACTTTATTGTTAGTGGAGTTCAATTAAGGTTATCAGATGAGTTTAGAAAACACAAAGCATAAGCTTCTTGTTTATGTTATCCAAAGATCTGGGCTCTGTACTTTGGAGATTAGATGAGCAAGTTGTTGTTTCTGTTGAAACCTTGATGGCTGCTAACTGAAGAGAAGCCAATAGGAGTGTGTTCCATGGTCACAGTTCTTCAGTGACAAAGATCACTGAAAAAAACCCTTCACCAATCCTCATACCACTTACTGCTCCTTGTGATTAAAAAAAGAAAGAGGCAAAACCTGGCTTAGACCATGATCCCCATGTGTTGACTCTTTGACTTTCAAAAAGTTGTATCTGTACAAGTGTGGGGGAACAGAAACAGACAGGGAAATCTTTTAAGTCAGTTTTGTCACTAGAAAAATCCTAACATAGCATGGCATCCTGGACATTGACCTTTCAAAGTCCTTTCCACCCACTTTTCTGTGATTCTTAGAGTTGTTCTTAGTGATATCTGAGGTATTTTATTGTAGCTACTGAAATGTTTTATTTCATTTTGGGGACTTTTGTTTTAAATGACTAAGAATGAGTCATTACTTAACATGAAATTAATCTCCATTTTACTGTTGGAAAGGTTATAGCTCACCTTGTCTAAATGGCATGGAGAAATCTGATTAACAGCTCTTTTTTTTTTTTTTCTGTCTCTGAAATGACTTTAGTCTTCCTTTTTAAACTTTTTCTTCTGTTAGTTTAGGAGATTCCCTGAAGAGGCAGTGAAAAATCACAGCATACAAAACCAAGGATCATTTAAATATGCTTGCTTTTCTGTTTTAATATAACAGTAGAAATGCATTTCTTAAGAAGCACAGGTTGAATTCATTTATCTTAATGAACTGTTGCTTCACATCTTTTCTTTTTCCAAGGTGGAAATTTCTGCATCTCTACAGGGGCTGTTGTAAAATAGCTGGGATTTTTTTGTTTCTCCAGGAGTAGCACCAGCCCAATAAGCTGAACTGGCTCACAACTGGAGTTGCTAATCTGTTACTCATTCACTTAATTATGTCTTTCCATTTGGCATGTAAACTTAAAATATCTAAATTACTTTGATCCCTTTGCTCCTTCCATCACCTCCTGGGTTAGATTGGTCTTTGTACCAGCAGCTTTTTCTGTTAGCACACTTGGCCCTACCCTAAAATTTATGCCATAAACTGCACTGACTGCCTTAGCGTACAAATGGTGAATAAGAGTTTGTCATACTGAATAAAGTTCACTTGCATTTAAATTTTCAGGGCGTGAAGATACTTGATATGATCTCCAAGCAAAGAATTACCAATGTGCCTCGAGACGACATAAGCCTTCGCCCAGATATGTATCCCTGCAGCCTTTGCTGGAAGGACAGTTTAACACTTATTATTGGCTGGGGAAATTCAGTAAAGGTGCAATTATCTGTCTTTGTAATAAATGCTTGCTGTTATCACAGACAAACAGAGGATTATTTCTGAAAAGACAATGGAAAAAAATAGAATTTGGTTTGACTGCAGTGTTCAGAACTCCTGCTGCCTTAGAAATGTCATTGGACTGACCCTCATGAGAAGGAGAAGTGGTAGACACCCAGCGATCAGACAGATCTCTGTGTGTGAGCATGCAGTGAATGTAATCCTAGGGGTCATTTTGCTTCTCTGTGCCTTGGAGAGATTTCCTCTTTTGAAAGGTTTTAGTGTTCTGTTGAATTATTTTCTGTTGATTAGCATTAAGGAAAAGCAACTTAGCATGAGGTATTTTTGGAGCGGCTTGCTTTGGGGGCTGAGGAGATTAGGCTGTTTTAGGTATGATTTTGGTCAACCATGGGAAAAAAAAAGGGGTGGGAGGACAGGCTGCTTGGAGTTTTGTACTCTTTCAACAGGGAACATTATGAACTGCATGCTGCAGATTGACTGTGATTTACTCAGAGCAGCACCTGACATGAGTTTGTTACAAGCCTGTTAGCTGTTTTCTAATAACAGACTACTGCATCACTGCACAGTGGGAAATTAAAAGTGCTTGGTAGGAATAGATGGAAAGGGAGGGTAAAGTGAGGTAGGTGATGTGTGAAAAGCTTTTGGAGTGTTAAACTTAAGAGTGTTACAAATGAGGAGGTTTGTCCTAAGTTTGGCATCTGTCTTCCTGCTTGTATTTGTGCATGCTTCACAACATTTTGTTATTTGCATTTCTTTATACGTGCATACTCTCCTCCTATTACTGAGAGTAGCGGTAGCAAACTCTTACTGAAATTGTATGGTAATGAGATGCAAATTATGAGAAGACACCAAATTCAAATATATGCACATATATGTGCTTCTATGAAGTAATCATAGTGAGCAAGTATTTTCAGATTCCTCTTGTGTGGTCCCTCATCCTTCTCCTCTCCCAGCACGTTTATAAGGCTGTGAACTACAGCCGCAACTTTCCTATATGTTTTTCTTCTTTGGTGATACATAATCACTGTTTTGCAATTTGTGTGAAAAATAAAGAAATGCATGTCTGAGAGTTGCCCAAAATTCCTTTTCTTATGGAGGTGAAGTTAGTATCATCATAATGGTCCAAATCTTTATTTCCTAGATTTGCTCAGTAAAAGAACGGCATGCCAGTGAAATGCGTGACCTTCCAAACCGCTATGTGGAAATAGGTATGGTTGTATGAATACACTCTTTTTTCAGAATTATATAAACTTTAAAGGTCTATTTTTACATTCTAGCCTGAAAAAGCTGTTACAGTTTGGAAGCAACAGGTAGTTGTAACATAAATGTCACCTAATTTTTAGTTGATGAGGTTGTCATATGCCTTCTTGCATAGGTGTGAGGCTTTTTGTTTTATAGAGAGCTTTAAGTTCTGTGATCATGTAATATCTGAGAGACTTGTGTGAACAGTGGATGCCTTAACTTTCCCTTCATACAAACTCCTTCAGAGAACTTTATTTTTCATCTTGATTAAATGGTTATTTACTACTACAGTGTAGTAGTAAGGAGAAAATAGATACCACTTTATTTGATTACGTGTTGCTTGAGTACACTTCTTGTAACTTTTTTCTGTTGTTTCTTTTTCTTAAAATCTCTGGTATAGTTCTAGGAAAATAATTCCTTTTTTGGCTTCTGAATTTTCCTTTTCTTTCTTACTTTTCTAGCTTATGTGATGTGAATAAATTTTATTATTGCTGATGAATGGAAAAGGTCATGACAAAATGTCTCTATTAAGTAAAGTGTAAAGTAGAATTCAAAGAAAATTTGGAAGGGAAGTAGGGATGTAAACAAAAAGTCAAAACTGTCCCCAGAAGCATCTACTGGGAAAAGGAAATATCTCTGAACAGATAGCTCTCTGGGACTCTGGAGACCAGAACGGGCAACAGTTTGTAAAGTTTGGTGCTCTCATGACTGCAAGATTGTAGACAATTGTTTTCAAGCAAGATCCTGGCTCATGTCAGATTGGAATAGTGCTTGGCATAGGTGTATGTGTACTCTAGTTTCTGATTTCAGGAAAGGACTGTTTTAAAATAGCTTCTAAATCAGCTATGAGACTTAAACTCTGTAGGGACTCTGGATGCTAAGAGATGTGGCATGCCTGACAGTTAACTGAGACCTGAAATCTATTTGTTGTTTAAGATTACTTAATCTAAACAGATTATTTAACAGTAGAATTCTAGGATATTTGAGAGAGTTTTATCAAGAAAAAGTTCAGTCATGAACCTCAGACCTTGTATATAAGGTTTTCTGTACCTGTAAATACCTTTTAGAAAATAATTAAATAGAATTGTTTGCATAGGGACAAGTGAACAGAGGCAACTACTCCATCTATAATGTGTTTAGGTGGAGGGTGCTAGTCTTACATGACTGTCTATTGGAACTTCATTTAAAAAGTGTAAAAAGCTGTAATCAGGCTATTTAGGTGCAGACATGAAGGACAGAGAATTTTGTGCCAGTATCTTTTTCATCTTAAAATTTTTAGTCTACAGTTTTCTTTGTGAGGACTGGTGTTTTATATCACTTAACCTGTTAACAGTGTGCTGAGATTTTTCTTTCTGGTTTCAGGTCAAAACACTGTAGGGGCTCTGCCAAATGCTGTCAGCAGCACTCATTAGAACTTGGGTATAAGATTGGGAGTGAAAAGAGAGGGACATTACTTATTCAAGTCTCAGTGTAACTTAAAATAGCCTTTGATGTAGTCACATAGAAGGTCTTCTTGATAGTGTTATATCATGCCATAACATCTATTTCAATTTCACTTCAACTTTACTTTTCGAAGGTGCATAGCTAGAAGGTCTAGTATTATATCAGCAACCAGTACAGTTTTTTTGCAAGACCATTAATATCCTAAGTGGATGCATAAGTTGACACACTGTTGTGAGGTAAAGAATTTATACAAGGCAAGAATGTCCTTCAGTGGCAGAATAACTGAGTATCCTTCAGATATTTTGACTCATAATGTCTTGTCAACATATTTTAGGAAAAATTAAACCCTTAACACAGTGTAAATTTTGTTGAGTGATGTGAGTTTTTTCATTTTTTCTCCTCTTTGCTTTTACAATTTTGCACTTGGAGCAAAAATCAGAAGTGGATCAGTAAATTGCATAGTTGTTTCTCTGCTCATCAGGTAATACGTATGAAGTCTATAATACAGTGTTTTCTCCCTTCCCAACCATTTCAAATTTATGCTGTTTTGGACCCAGTCTGAGGGCCTCAAAGCTCCACAGTGGCATCATAGCTATGATGGCATTAGTAGGTCATAAATATTTCTCCACTATTTTGCAGCGCAGTGAATTAGGAAACAGAGTATTTCCTGCATTGCAAGTTAGGTACATGGGATCCTGTTTAACAAAGTACCTCCTCATCTTCTGTTTCTGCCTTAAGAAATAGCTGTACTTATTCCACGGAGGGAAGTAATTATTGGTACCTACTGTGATGCTAAACCAGACAGCCAATAATGTGGGAAAGTTGCACCACTGAACGGCTCTAGCTGCTTGATTTCAAAGAAGATAATGTTGTGATTAAGGGAAAATAGATGAATTATTTGGGTCTCATGCCCTGTGATCTGTGTGGCATTGCTAATTTTATTTACATCTTTCAGTATATTAGTGGTGCTTTGCTTCAGTGATCTTTTCCATTGTCTCTGCTACAGTTCGTTACCCCTATGTGTCTTCATCCAGTGTCAAAGATAAACTCCAGTGAATGTTTCTATTTTAAATGTATGTTAGCTGAGCAGGTCCTATCAGTTTAGCTCTGTCAGCTGCGTCTGTGAAGTAGTGTATTGATTAGAAAGTATTGGTATTGAATTACAGGCTTAACGTGGAGTAAATGCTGTTGTGATCCTTCTTAAAGTGTACTTGACCTCTGTGCTCCCTCCTGAAGCACGTACAAAAGCTGTAATGCTGCATAGTTCCTAGTCTGAACAGGGAATCCTTCCTCAACTGGAGCCGTGAGAAGGGTGGTTCTTAAATAGGTAATTAGCACTTTCCAGTTAATACAGTGTGTTTTCAAAATGAAATTGATCCTCTAGTCTTCCTTAGCCTTGTCAAAGCTTTTATATACTTTTATGGAGAAGTCCTTTATCTCTGTCTCAGATTGTTAATGATAGCAGAAAACAGAGATTAACATTGGAAGTCTGTAAAAGACATCAAGTCAATTAGAGCCTTCCTATTCAATATGGTTTTGCTCAAATTTTATCTGAGAAATCTCAACTTAATTCCAGATATCAACCAGGCAGCAATGTCTAATCTTAAGCGCTTGTCTCCCTTTCCATTCCACTAAATTCCCCACAAAGCAGATTTCTGGTTTAAAAATTACATGTTTTAAGGCTATGCTTGTAACACCACATCTGTATGTTTTGTGAGGAAATAGCTATATAATTGCATGCGAGTTAGAATCACACATTGAGATTGCACATTTTAATTTGAAAAGAGAACACAGGAATATTTATTTTCTTGTTTTTAAAGTGGGATACTTGGATCTACCATGCCAACATATGCCACTTTATATAGATAGAGTGTAAAGCTTAATTGATGAATGTGATGATCAGGAAATTAACTTCATATGGTGATTTATGCAAACATTTCATTGACGCAAGTCTGCTATACTCTGGGAAGCCAAAAAAGAAAAAAAAAAAGAAAAAAAGAGGGGAGGGGAGGGGGAGAGGGGTGTCGTGGTTTT
>VYZS01043029.1:8492-20706 GCA_013400695.1 Neodrepanis coruscans | reverse complement strand
CCGCAGGAGTTGGTGGTAGCTTCAGTTTTCTTCCAGCTCAGTGATAGTATACAAGCCCAGAGGCACTGAAGATAACTACTTCTTTCAAGAGCTGAAGGAAGAGCAAGACATTTGAGTGCAAGTTATGGATACATTTGACAAGTATTGTCACCGCAATGGGATCAACAAAAGACATTTAATTTTCACTTGCCAACAACAGCCTTGCCCTATGAGGAAACACACAAGCCCATCTCAAAACCTATTTTTTAATTGCTCTGAGCTATCCATCCAGCATTGCATTTCACCTCCCGCCTCTAGTGTGCTCCTGCCTCACACATGGATTTAGGCTCCCAAATGTTATGTAGTATGCAGTTAAATATAATGCCAGGGTGACCTATGTTTTGGCGAGAATGGGCCGTGCAACTCTCTGGCTTCTTTTCCCCCAGCTGCAGTGATGTCCACTGCTTTTGGCTGTGTACAATTAACACCCAGGCAGATACACCACTCATTGCATGGGCAAATCTCTGGTGGAGCACAGCACTGCCACCCCTCTGTCCATCAAGAGTCACCCAAGAACCCCCTTGCCACCTCACCTCCACCACAGCCTGGGAGCATTTGGACCAGAGGTCTTGCATTGTCCTTCTGCGCACTAGGATTGAGGGGAGGTTTGCCCCATCTGGAAGCTTTTTTTTGCAAGTGTTGTGCTTTGGAAACAAGGATTTCTGTCTCCTTTGGGACAATCACCAGAATCATAGTAGAGCATGAACAACTGGCAGAAAAGACATACAGAGCCTCCCCATTTCACATGCTTCCAACAACACAAAACTGACCAAAACATATTTAATTCTTGCTTTTTGTTTTAAATGCCCTGGGTTCAGATTGTTCTGAGGTGTGTGAGTCCCGAAGATGCTCAGGGAACAAACTTTGCTTCATGAACATGCTGAATCTAGAGTATAGAGCCCAAGGACCCTCTAGAGTAAGTGGCCTGACCACAAGATTAATTCATTTGTTATAGGTCAAAGAAAAGCCGATTGTGTGACACTGTGCAGGACATATCCTCATTACTATTTTTTATGTTTAGTGTGCTAGTGTCTTAAGACCAGTCATGGATGAATCCTTGTACAAGATTAACTGACAGCTCCTGAATCACAGAAGTTACAGTTCAATAACCAGAGAAAGGGTTGGGAAAAACATCTAGCACATGCAACATTCATGTATCATAGTAATTTCGGAGTGCTTTATTTTATTCTGTCTCTGAGTGTAGGTCAAATAAGCATGGGTAAGATAGATGGAAAAATGAATGCAGAATAGATGAGAAAGACCAGATGAGACAAGAACCAAAGGGACAAAAAACACATTTTAAGGAACTGAGTTTCTCTTTAACCCCAAGCCTCTAAGTTTTCACCAAACCTAGGATTGCACACATATTCTCCAGTAACAGTTCAATCCACCTGGGAAGGGCTTGAAGAAGTTGCTACGTGAAAGACATAAGTTGTCTGTCAGTCATGCAGGTTTGTAAGTTGCTCTGTCTGTTTAGATCTTTCATCCAGGCATGGGAACACAGCTCCCAGTTTGACTTCTATTACGGGCAAGCATCCATCTACCAATCCCATCTGTTATGCTTAGCCTGCCTGACACACACAGCAGATTCAGTCCAGAGGGCAGGCTAACAAGGGGCTGATGCACACTAGCATTTCCTACCAGTGACTGAAATGTATATACCAGCATTTTCTGTGGGTAGGAAATGCAAGAGTACCCAAATGTCAAGAAGAAGTTTGACGTCAATACTTCTCAAGGTCAATACTCTACAGAAAAGATGGCAACACTGTTTGTACCTTTGTTTGTAATTCTACTCTTAATTCTGCCTCCAAAACAGGTCTATCATCCTGTTTAGGAAGTGTTGGGTTATTTCCAAGTTCTTTTTTCTGGAAATGATCACTGAGTTTCCTCCTTTCTACTTTTTGGGTTCAAGTGACACGGGAGAAATACACAGGAATATTCAACAACTTTGAGTTTCATCAGTTTTCAGTTTCAATCTTAGACAATTCAGTTTCTTATGGCCTTTCCTTCCACATGAACTATCAGTATTATTTACACGGTGATTTGCTCATATAGATTTATTTCTGATCCTCAGATTGCTTGTGAGGAGGTAGTGCCCTGTCCCCCCCATCCTATCTTTAATGATTGCACAAGGAACTGTGTCTTGAAGTGCTGTAACTGACCTGGAGAAGTCACCCCAGCTGGCAAAAGCACTGCTACTGAGACCTGAGAAATAACCCTAACTCTTGCAGTTGCATAAGGACAATATCAAGAAGCCTGAAAACACAACTGACAATAGAACAAGAAGCAGAAAAAAATACATCTTTCCTCAGCTGAGGTTTGCACAAGATACTGAAGGCATAATATGGAGAAAACTAGGTGGATGAGGCAATATCCAAACATAATATCCAATGATATGTCACTAACTGAATGCAGGTGATTGTAACATTCCTAGTGATTGTAACATTCATACGTGCTAAATGTATGGATATTTAGCTAATTAAAACAGTGTGAAGTAGATGTGTGATAGAAGATTGTGACCAAGGACAACACATTATGCAATGTAAAGAAGATGAAATATATATATAAAGGAAAGACTGTCTTTGAACATATGCTGCTGGACAGCAAGGCCCTACTTTCTGCTGTTTGATCACTGGCACAAAGTATACCTGTAGCTTTTCCCCATTGTGCACAGATACGGAAACCTTCCCGATGAACCTGGTGTGCAGCTGACTTGCGCAGCTGGTGGTGGTCAAGTCCTGAGCTAAGAGTAGGGTCTGCAATAGCTGACTGTGACAAGGATGAAACAACTCCAGCACAAAATACTGTGCTGCCAGCAAGTTTTCAACCCTCACATTCTGGAAAGGGCTGCTCGGAGCCCGGAAGCTGCCAAGCTTGCCCATCAAAACCTTTCAAGAACCCCCAGACTTTGTTTCCACCCTCATAACCGTGCATGGTCAGCTCTGTAGATCCATTTGCTGTGTTCCTTGTCCTCACGAGAAGTCTTTGACATTATCTTATTAAACCAGCTGTGAACAGATTTCCACACTGTACCCACAGCAGTGTAGCAGACCTGCACAGAGTTTTTATTAAGGTGACAGCTAAAATGCCATTTTATATCCACGTAGAAAGTTTTGTTTCCCATGCTCAGTGTAATGTGCTACTGAGCTACCCTAAAGATACTAGTCTAGTTAAAGCAATGTATAAAAATCAAGAGGTTGTCCTAGTAGATTTGCTATCTGATAGTAGCTCTAAACAGCAGTTCCCCTCTGTGGCTGATTAGCAGGGAAGCATCCCTGGGTTCCACATAAAAATTTGCACCACTCATTGTATTAATCAGTTTTCTGCAGGTTATGGTTCCTTCTACACCTTTTCACTTGTCACACAGGAAATATATGGCTCTTGCTTTGTATTTTCCAAACTCATGTATGCATCCCATTGCCACACCACTTGCAAGCTGTTGTTTATTAAAGCAGTAGGCCCCAGGTGTTTCTTCTGCTTTTGTGCCAGTGTAGGCAAGGGAACTGTGCAGAGATGGAGCCCATCTCATGCTTCATTGCATTTTCGCTCAGAAGCTCCTTGGGTTTTGTGTGGCCTCCATGCACATGTGCAACAAGCTCACTGACTAGAGGAAAAATTCCCCCTCTTGTGAGTGAGTTCTGCAAGACAATTAAAGCAGGTCAGAGGAACATTAAAAACATCCTGTGGTTCTGCATCTCTGAAATTAGTGGCTGGTAAACAATCACAGAGGAAGGTGTCAATTACTCCATGTCTTCTCAAGGTACTATGCCTCCAGAAAAGCCTGGTAAATGAGTAATAACCAAAGGAGAGCAAGATATCATCCACAGGAACACCAGATAGAAGCACCCATGTTACTCTGTCATCTCCACTCTGCAGATCATTAGGTTCAGTAAATGTTTAAGGTTGCAGCTCTTCTTTTCTTTGTGAGGGGAAAATCTCCTCTTTGCTGAAGGAAATATATGGCAGCAGTGGTTCAGTATGACATCTGTGGGATTTAATGTGCTTCCCCTTTCTCATGAGCTCCCTAAGGCCCAAACCAGTGATCGTCTTGGGAACACCATAAGAGTCTGCAGTGCTGCACTGAAAATGCCAATTAAGCAGTGTAGTGAGAAGGAAGAGCGAACATGCTTGGGGAAAGGGATGTTGAGAAGGATGCAAGATAAAATGGATTACCTCTCTGACAGACTTTAGTGGTTCCAACCTAAGAGTTACATATTGTTCACTCTCATCAGGAGCTTTAAAGGCTGATAGATATTTTGTACCACTTCACAAGATGTTTTATCTCAGTTGGTCTAGTTTTTATACAACAGCCTGTCTAATGAAGTTGTTCTGTTGTCCTTACCAACAGTTTTGAAATACAGCATGTGTTGATTATCTCAGTTGAATGAATCTGAGTTCATTTATAAGTTGCTTTGTTTTGCCATTTTTTTTCCTTTCTTTGTTCTTCCCTTCTCCGTCTAAAGCATACAAATTGTTTGTAGAGGGAGAAAACATATAAACAGTGTGATTCAGTACAATAAAGAAGAGCTTGTTAAAAATGTGGTTTTGGTGTATGTGGAACACAAGCTTTTCTTTTTTCTATCATGCTTTGGTACAGAAAGCATTAGCTGAGGTTGGTCTGGGACTTCCATTTTAAACACCTCCTTTCTTCTTTCTGTAAAAGCCCGAAAAATTCTTATTTTCAGTTGAAATTATATGTGTTTTCCTTTAAGCCAAAGACAATGTTTTATAAAAGTTTGAATCAAACTCATACACTTCTTAGTTTTATGAAACTTACGAAATTTATCAGAAATAAATCTTTTTGTAACGATTAGTTGTTTTATTGATAATCTCTCCATTCTTCTTTTTCCTTTCTTGTCTTTATCAAGCTCAAAGGAATACAATGAGAGCTTTTCTATCTTTCTGCTGAAATAGAATCAAATCCAACCCTTCAGCTGAAAAATTGCATGTGGCTCATTCTTATGGTCAAGGCCAACCTGTAGTTGCCATTAAAATTGACTTTAACTCATCAAGAGTTGAAACAACTGAACATCTGTTTAGTACACACGCAGTCATACGCATTCACTGAGCATCAACCTATATGTTTGGAGCTGACACTGACATAAACACACCCAATGAATGTTAATTATATTTCGTTCTGGAGATCTATCACTGTATAGACCTCCCTAAAAGAGTACAACTCTCTTAGCATTGAGACTGATGTGTTCGGGTCTGCTTCTACAGCTTCACTTGCCCAGGCAAACTGCAGAGGAAAGAATGCTTTGAATAAAAATTTCAAAGCTGACATGCTTTGAATTAAAAATAGATAATGGCAAGCAGGTAGGAATGCAGTTCTGACTAGGAATCACCCAGCCAGCAGGGGTAGTTTGCTTGAAAGGGAGAGGTGCAGTGATGAAGTTGAGGGGAGTCCTGGAGCCTCAACCGGCCCTTGCATCTCTTATCTCCCTGAGCCCCAGGTGAAGAGCAAATATTTGCCTTGAGCCACAGGGACAGGGTGTGGGAAGTGAGGGTGAATGGACAGAGATGAGTGAAGTGGTGGATGGAGTGACCATGAGCTCAGAGGCTGCCCTGTGGGTGTGGCGCTACCTGTGGTTGTGGGTATGGCACTGTCTCCCCCCTGCAGGGGCTACTTCTGCTGCACAGGCAGGGCTCAGTACGCAAGCCATAAGGAGTCGCACTTCAGTGAAGACACATATTTTGTCTGAGCCCCTGACGGCAGGAGCTATTAGGGCTGGTGGCCAGAGCTGGAGAGAACAGGGCTGCCCAGGCAGGTGCAGGCAGTCAGGATCTTGTCAGGCGGCTTGGCTGCATTAGGGAGAAGGAGAGGGGAGCAGGGCTCCCTTTGTTGCAGAATAGGGATCGCAGATTTTCTTTGGGGAAAAGAAGAAAAGTTACATGTCAGATCTGAAGGGGGAGGCTAGAGGCTGGAGTACAGAGCAGACAGCAGATGCCAGGAGACGAGGAAGGGTTGAACACATACAGAAAAAAAGAGGAATGTGAGCTGAAAATGCTAAAAACCACTGGTATGGAGAAAGAATTTCAGAGCCTTCTGTTTGTTCCTTTTATAGCAAAAAGGAAAAGGGGACAGACTCTAACAGGCCACGTATTTTTGATGAAGGAACCCATTTCTAGCCACAGGCTAACGAAACATGTAGAGGTCCTCTGCAGGAGCTCCCAAAGGTCAGGGATAACTCAGGATTCAAACAGGAACTACATTTTTGCACAGCAGTCATGGTGGTTCATGGGAAACTTCTGGCGTCTTAAGGAGCAGACATTTCAGATATTTCACAGAAAAGCTTACTGTCATGATATTTTCATCTAAATTTGCAGACAGAAGAGGTTCAGGTGCTTTATAGATACATTTTGAAAGAACATCTGATATTTGGATGCTTCAGTATATGTAGCATTGTCCATCTGGGTCTTTGCTCTTCTCTGTCAGAATCACTAAGATGAGGAACAGCTTTTGCCACTGCAGATATTCAAGGAAAGCAAATGCAATCAGATTCATCAGGCTGTTCCCTTGGCATGACATGAACTTTAGCTCTAGAGTTCTGAGAAGAGAATTGATCAGTCAGTCTCTTGAAGATAGAAACCCTTAGGTAATTAGGAAGATGGCATTATTCAGAAGCCTTTGTTTTTAGTGCCCTTTGCTGAATGGTTCGGTTTGGGTAATTAAGGTCCCTGGGCAATAGATTTCAGTGACTGACAGCTTAGTAGTCTTGATGCTTAGGACTTGTCCCCCCAGCTGCACAGAAAAGTGAACCTGCACACAGAAGCAGTTTTGTCTGAATTTGCAGGAGCAGGGATTTCTCTGTGTGTGCACATGTATATGCCTGTGGGTTTATTCGGATTTATCAGTTCCAAATATAAGACATAGGTTATGTGTAAAACATTTCCCTTACATCAGCACCAATGCCATTTTTGAGCAATTAACATACTGTGAATTTTTAACTACTTCTGTACTGATGAGCTGCTCTGAAAACTCACTGAAAAGCCAAGTGCAAAATCCTAGAACGTCTAGATATCATAAGTACAGAATATGAACCACAGAGCAGGCTTTTATTCACCTGTTTAATGGAAAGAAAAATATTCGTTAAAATTAATAGACATATGCAATTATGCAAGATTCCTGTATATGAGAAAATCTTGAATTTTAACAATTTCTTTCTCAGCACAACATGTACAGTTAGAAATAAACAAAGTGGGTGCTGCTGCTCTGCAGTTTGCTACAACGAATTTTCATTTTGGGCAACTACACTTGTTGTTGTGAATAGTCCAAGTTATTTCTGTATTTCTGAAATTTTCCACATTCTTTTTCTGTGAAAGACCTGTGAGTTTCCACGTATTTTCCACTGAGGTTTTTTTGTGTTCTTTTCCTTTTTAATTCAATGTAAATTCTTACCTTCTTAGATTACAAATGTCTTCTTGATATAAAATGTGTATATCTAACCTGAACAGCAAATTAAGGGAGGGTATTGTTTGGATTAGAAGCTGTTCATTAGACTGTCTTTTCTCATGTTAAACCAACATCTCTGGAGGCTTTTATTTATGACAAAAGAAGCATCACAGGGTAATTTCTTACCATGAAGTTACAGATGGATGGATTACAATTAATGGTGAGCTCCCTCAGAAGCCACTTTGAGACTATTTTAGGTTAAAGTATCTGATTAAAAAGTCATCAAAGTGAGAAGCAAGGACTAAAACTAAAAGCTAATAATGCCTCAGAAATGAAGTTTCTGGAGAGAGGGATGCTTGTTTCTATAGGTGCCTTGCAGACTTCTGTTATGCATGGGAATGGCATAGGGATGGATCAGGCAGAGGTAGATCTGATCAAATGGGTTTAAGCCCTGGAAAAAAATCCAACCACTTGAGTAAATTATACAGATTTATCAAAGAAGCCGGCTGTGAGGGCAGTATAGCACTCTGCGAATGCACCCCGAAGATGCACCTGTGACAGCATGAAGATAAGGAAGGTGAGGCTTGACATTTTAAGGAAATGAGAAATTTGATCTGAAGATGAGTAAGAAAGGTGAAATAGTCTTTTGACAATCATGGTAAAAGGCAGCAGCTGCACATCCAGTCTTTCACACATATCAACACTTCAGTCCATTCACAGGGCCATATCCACATTTCTCTCTTGGTGATCTCTATACTTTGTGTGGGCAGCCTTCCCTTCACTCTCCTGTGGAACA
This sequence comes from Neodrepanis coruscans, assembly GCA_013400695.1. Taxonomy (NCBI): domain Eukaryota; kingdom Metazoa; phylum Chordata; class Aves; order Passeriformes; family Philepittidae; genus Neodrepanis; species Neodrepanis coruscans. The sequence goes on along the minus strand of VYZS01043029.1, from coordinate 12,475 downwards.
CAAACTCTTGATGCCCAAGACCATTTTCTGAGATTAACATCCATCAGTACTTCCCAGTCAAACAACTCATGGCTCCCTACAGCACCTCCTGACCATGTAACATGAGAATGATGTATTATAGAAAGCTGCCAACAAGTCGAGGGACTTGCATATGCTAAGAGCTCAGCTTCTCATGATACTATTTTCTCTGCATCCACTTTTCCCTTAATTAGTGTAATGCCACATGAAAGCCCATGTTCTCCCACATTTTCTTTCCTCATTGAAGATGTTCCCAGTGTATTTACATCCTTCTTACAAACACACAGAGAAATGCTTTTTCGCATTTGCACTGCTGGAATAGTATAATCATGAACAAGAGATGCTGCTTTGAAGCCAGGGCCACAGAGGAGCAGGAGTGGATGTTGTAGACTTTCAGTGCACAAACATGTGGTAGTTATTTGAACCTGATGGTTTCTGACTTTCTGAGGCCATCAAATACTAGGTTCATATTATGATGCAAGTTTAGCTAAAGAAAGTTTGTATGGACATGAAGATACCTCATGATACTGTGCATGGTGATGCATATTGTGGCGCTCAGAGGACATGACTGTGGTCATTAGAACAATCAGAAAAGACAAAGAAAGGACATAAGGAAAGAGGCAAAACAAGTTAACAGGAAGAACTGGGTAGGCCAAGGATAGAAACATAGAATCATTTAGGTTGGAAAAGACCTTTGAGATCAAATCTGTTATTCTTGCACTGCCAAGTCCACGACTAAATCATGCCCCTAAGAGCCATGTCTTTTCAATATGTTGGTGAAGAAAGTTTTCATAATATCTGATAACCTCTGCTACCACAGCTTGAGACCATTTCTTCTTGTCCTGTCACTTGTTACCTGGGAGAAGATAACACCCCACACCTGGCTAAAACCTCCATTCATATAATTGAGGAGAATGATAAGGTCCCCCCGAGCATTCTTTTCTCCAGATTAAACAAACAACAGCCAGCTCCCTCGGCTGCTCCTCATAAGACTTGTACTCTAGACCCTTCACCAGCTCTGTTGCCCTTCTCTGGCCATGCTCCAGCACCTCATTGTCTTTCTTGTAATGATGACCCCAAAACCTAGCACAGGATTGGAGGTGCAGCCTCACCAGTGCCAGGAGAATGCTCACTTCCCTGGTCCTTGCTGGCCACACAATTGCTCATATAAGCCATCATACTATTCTCAGAAGAGAACAGATCCATCTCCATGCCAGAACTTTTCAGTAGGTTAGTAGAAAATAAAAATTAATTCTTCAGCTGTCAGGCCCTGACTGAGCTTGTTAGATTCTCTGATTTGCCATGAGGCACAGAGGCAAGGGCTCAAGCCTGCTCCTGTTCCAGGGAATCTGCTATTGATGAGATGACCCAAGCCAACATGATGTAGAAGCTTTGAGGAAGCCCAGTAGATGTCCTTGATGAGTAATATTGTTGATTTGCTTGTACAGATGCTAGCAAACACCTTAAAACCTCAGTGTGGGGTCCCTTGTTGCTGCACTGTCTGTTTTAAGAGACTTCCATTTGCATGTAAATTTGGTTGTTTGCTTTTGGTTTTCTGTAACCATTCTTTCAGCTGATTGCATGTCTACAACAAACAACCAGCACTAGACAAGTGAAAGTTAATCCCATAACTATGTTATACATTAGGTTGGGAATGCATCCCCTCTCAGGAATTTGCCATCCCGTTTTAGAGCAATGGTACTGAATACTGAAATGCAGGAATTCTCCTCTGAATTCTCTCACCTAACTCATATTGACAGAGTCTGTGACCTAACCCACCAAAAACTGCATAGACAGTGCCTGTATGAAAGGACTTAGCTGTTCCAGTCAAAACTGAAACAGCTGTCTTAGCTTTTATTCATTGCCTGGTCACCAGAGATGGAATGGATCATTTGGGTGCACCCTCAGAAGAAAAGGACACACTGCACGAAAAAGTAAATGTCTTTACTTCATATAAGCATGCAGCAGCAGAACTAGAAAGTTCTCTGCCTAAAGTAAACAATCTTGTTTTACTCACCAGAAGATGGACCAGAAGTTTATCCCATAAGACCAATTCTGCTATTGAATTGTGGTGTCCATATATTCTAGTGCACAGTGAATTAAAATATAGAAGATTAATAAATACAGTTATTTCAACTGACATGGAAATCTGGATAGTGATCAAAGAATTTTGAAGGACAGTATCTATATACTGAAACAAAAACCATGAAAGAAAAAACAAGGGGTTAAGTGTTACGAAATGAACTTTAACTATTGGCATTATTTTTGCAGCAAATGATGGGAACTATGACATTAATTTAAAAGACAATATTCTCCCTGAATGGATTAAAACTGTGCTATCTCTGTCAATTTTCCTTATCATCTCTTTGAGAAGCAAGGAGTTTCTTGTTAATCAGACCCTGGAGGAATGAGTTTCTAAGAACTACATATACATTTATCTTAAGTGTGTCATACTGCATATCCTAGCCCACAGCCAACTCATCTGCATATCTAAATGCCATTATCTGTCCCTCCTGTATTAAACCAGGCCTGGGCAGGCAAACACAGGAGACAAGGGGTGCTGTTAAAGTAACCTCTCTGAGTCCATCCATGTGAGAACAGGTGCTGGTGGAGGAGAGAAAGCAGTGAGGCTGGCCTTCAAGCCACAGAGCTCACAGAAGAAATTTGATTTTACAGATGGTTAATTGAACCATTATGCCACTCTCTGGTCGTGGTTCTGGAGCCCTTTCAGGACTCATGCGGAGCAGCTGCGGGACTGCATCTTTGCTGAGATATTTGCAGACAATGGTGCAAGCTGGAGGCATGGGGGAGGAAAAGAGCTGTGGTCCAGCACCAGAAAAGCCCAGTGGTTCTTCGGGGAGCAGCAAGGAAGCAGGTGAAAGCCTCTTGAGAGTCCCCACAGAGTCCACTGTTCTTCTAATTCATCAGTCTCACTGTGAGCCATAAGGGCATGGGGGATACCAATGTTGTGGCAATGGCATTGCCACACACTGAAGACAATTTCAAGAGCTGTAAGAAGCACCACATAGCTAGAGTTTAGTCATCCTAACCCCTCTTTTCTAGACGTTCAGTCCTATCGGTGCTCTGCCATCACGGTTCCTCTCACACCTCACCTGAACACTGTTTGCACAGCACCCTGCATTTTACTGAAGCGCCCTGCCGCATCTGCTCGTGCTCCCTCCTAAGTGTGCTGGTGGCTCCCCTGCAGCTAGCCTTGCTTTCACCTTCTCAAAGCACAGCCACATCTCCTGCCACCACCAGGAGTCTATTGGAGAAAATTTCTACTTCTTTGCCGGGTCCTTCTGTCCCTTAATGTTAATGTGAACAGTGGCTTCCCCTGTGTGTCTCTTGCCTCACGATGCTGGTTTTTCTCTTCAAAAAAGGAGGGGTTTTTGCTGTTTCCTACAATTTATTCACTTGTTCTGTGTTTGGAGGAGGAGACAGCAGAGGAATACAACTGTGTTCTAAAGGCTGTGCAGTGTTATGAACTAGATTGAAAACATACAAGAAATGCCTGCTTCAGTTTTGATCATTGCATGAAATCACCAAAATTTTTCAGAAAGCTTTTCATTTAGGTATTTTATTTGTTTATTAAGTACTTTTTATTTTAATCTTTTAGCATGGTACAAAGACATTTAACACCATTTAACCAGGAAAAAAGTGAATCAGCCTCTGAGGGAACCATCTTTCTCTGCCTTGCTCTTCATGTCTCCTTGAGTTTGTACAACATAAAATAGTCTCCTTTGCTATGCTTCAGATTCCACACACCAAAACCCCTCCACAATGTTTCAGACAGAATAAAGCAATCCAAATATTAAGTTTTAAATACTCTATTGAGCACCGGCAAAGTTGCCATTCTATTTTTTACTGTAGGGAATTGTAGTTAAATGTAATTGTGGATATATATTTTCAGTGTTTTTGTTATTCAAAACTTCAGAGTTTTGATTTTCTTTTTTTTTTTTTTT
>VYZS01043027.1:46722-64030 GCA_013400695.1 Neodrepanis coruscans | reverse complement strand
AAATCAAAACTGGAACAAAAATTGTAAATATTTTCAACTCTCATTCTCTCCCCATGAGAGCTTATATACTGCACCAAGCAATTCTACTTTCTCATTAAAATAAAAGCAAATAAATAAAAGCATGCACCTGCCCAAGATGGTCAACCTCACCTGAGCAGCCATGGCGAGAGCTGTTCTCCAGCACTGCCAAGAGTAGCTAGGGAAGATCTGTGTCCCCAAGAGGTCGGGGGCGTGCATTAATTACAGTCAACTGGCAAAACACACCATTTCTCCATATAATACAGTGGTCAGATTAACAGTATGCCTCCACTTTGATATCTCTCTTGCACACTGTCCTTCTGCTATGCAACAAGGCCTGGGTAACCTGGATGAGCTGTGTAACCCAGGGGTTGCTTGCATACCAGAAGGAGCTTCTTGATAACCTCTAAGCTGCAATCAACCCAATCTACAGTGAAAACTGTGCTGAGTGAAAAAGTACAACTAATTTTCTGGGGAAGGATTCTGGAATCCATCTTTTTATTTTTTAATTCCCGTGAATATAATCAGTTCTGTAGCATTATGATCAGAGCATTGTGAACACCCATTAGCCCAAGGATAAACAGCTGATTTGTTTTGGGAAACGAGAGGATTTCCAAGCAAGGCAAGGAAGGTGAGCAGCAGAGAAGAACAATTTAAGCAAGCATTGAAGACANAAGAAAAAAAAAAGCAGCCTGACATTTCCCCTCTTCTATCCACCTTCCCAGCTCAAACTTCTCCACCAATGCTTTGTTTTACACTACTGGGCTGTTAAGGCTTCCTTTTTCTTTGATAGAATAGAGACTTAGGAGGTCCTCCAGGCACAGCAACCTCTCAGCCCAGTTGCCTCGCTGACCACCAGTCAGTCAAGCAACAGACAGCATCCCCTCAACACCCCAGACACTTACCTTGCCACAGCTTTTTGTGAGCCAGAATTTCCTAAGCTAAATACTAATATTTTATACATTAAAGCAGGCATATGCATGTAGAAGATTTACGTGTTTAGCTGCTCTCCCACATTGGGGCATAAGGATGCCTGAGCAAAATACTGTGAGCTACACACTCCTAGAAGCAGCAACTGCAGGATAAGTCCCACGTGCACAGGTTTGGTGATGGTTGTGGGTTTATCTTGTATTCCAGTTGTTCTGTGTTTTTTTAGGCAAATATTAATTTATGTATTTAAACCAAAAATCATGAAATTTTAATTTGGTGTTTGTTTGGAAAAAAAAAAATCAAATAGTGTAGGATGATTAAGCCTATAAAAAGCACAGACTACAGCTAGTCACATGTACTTCAGTCACCTGTAATAGTCCAACTCACAATGACAGAGTCTCAGAAATCTAGTGGAGAAGAAACACCTTCTGGCTATAAAATTTTAAGCACAAGTTTTTGTCCCACAGATCCTGTAGGCTCATCTGGGTGGCACTTGTGTTATTTCCATCCTCATATTTGCTATCAGACATTAACTTTAAAGGGGGTAACTAAGCTAATAGCTAAGGTACTCCCAGGAAAACAAACAGAATACACACAATGTATCCCTAGCATATGCTGGTTACTATGCATTTTCTTCACTGCTTTACTGAAACATGTGATACTTATTGCTTCAGGTTATGTTGCTGTATGAAGTGTGAAAGTCTGGTGCAAAAATTCGCTAGAGGGAAATGAAAAACCTTAGCAGTTTTCTGTATGTAAAAACTGGATTGGTCATCTGCTTCATGTAATTGAAGCAAAGGGGCATCTCTGTTCCAGCTCTTTTTGAGATGACACAGAAGTTTGCAAGTACTCCTCTGTAAAAGAGAATCTCCACAAACTTCAACCTGAGGGAAATGAAGACAACTGACAATAAACAACTGAAGATCTGGCATCAAATAAGCAATTTAATTAGCCGCCAGGTGGAGGGAAGTAATTATTCCTCTCTATGCAGCATTTGTGAGACCACATCTGGAGTATTCAGTCTGGTTTGGGAGTCCTGGGAAAAGGAAGATTGACATACTGGAGTAAGTCCAGTGGATGGCCACCAAGATGCTGCAGCACTTGATATATGAAGTGGAGACTGAGAGCTGGGTTTGTTCAATCTGTCCTGGGAGATGCTCAAAACTTCTCTGGACAAGGCCCCAGCTTTGAAGTTATCCCTACTGTCTTCAGGGATAACAGCTCCTTCAAACATAGAGCTCATCTCAGAGAAGTCAAAAGGACTATTAAAAAGTAGTTTCATGGAAGAACTATTAAAAAGTACTTTTAGAAAGAAATCTTGTAGCTCTAGAGAGAGATTAGTTACAGAAAATAAATTTTTACAATATGATTGGGAAAAAAAAAGTAGGTGATCATTCCTTCAAACAACATCATGAGTTTCTCCCCTCTCACCCCCCTTCTTTAAAGCATGATGTGAAAGAGTTCAAAGCTACATAATTGTCACAATTTACAAAGGTTTAGCAAGTTCCCATACCAACAATCATAAAGTAAATCTACATGACACGGTTTGACTACCATTTTCAAGATATTTTCTGAGAAATGATAACTCATAGTAGAAACATACTGCTGNAATACATCCTTTAAAAAAGGAAGACTGAAAATAAAGATCACATACTATTGTAGCACCATGCCACTTTTTAAAGCTTGAGGGTAGCTTTAATAGATGAAGCTCCTAGGGAACATAAGCACTCTTCTCTAGTGGGGCAGATAACATAAAAAAAGAGAAAATAATAGTAGTAGTAGTAGTAGTAATAATAGGATTTCTTTTAAGTTTAGTAACAACTTCTAAAAAAGGTAGTTTTAGTAGTCTTTGGTGATATGAAAATAAACACTCATCTAGTTAATCCACTCTTTCTGGTAATTGTTCTCATGTCTCTTCTTTTTTGTGTCAAAAAGTAAAGTACAGACTGCAGCACCACACATTCCCACATAGATATACTCAACCACGAACATCATGGTGGTCCTGGAAGCAGTGCAAGCACATTAGTATAATACTCCTCCTGGAATGCTGGGGCTGTCCTGGCTCTCACACATGAGCTCTTCTGTCCACCTTGGCAAAGTGCTGTGCAGACGTATTCCAAGTCCAAGATTTGCTCTATCCAAGGAAGTAAAACCAAAGCAATGCTGTCATTGTTTTCAGGCCTAGATTATTCTCAGCACAGTCCTGCTGTGCCACACCAGCTCTAAAAGGATGACAGATATCTTGTACAAGACACAAACTTACGTGGCAAATCATGGAGGAGTTGACCACAAAAGCAAGATTTAAAACAGACGTAACACTATTGCACTGGGAGGAAAAAAACCAAACCAAACAAAACAAGCCAATGTAAGCTCACAAGTTTGAATTAAGACTTGCTGAAAATGTAGCAAGAACAGAAACAAGGTCATCTCACCCTTAAAGAAGTCACTGAATCACAATGAAGGCCAGAGGAAGCTCATGATTTTAAAAAAGTCTATAAAGGAAAAAGGCTTTTTAATCTTTCACAGAACCAGCAGCAGAATGTTCTGAATGTAGTGCAAGCCAATGCTCTCCTCAGTCCTGCCTGTGATGACTGAGGAGGAAGAGGGACAGTGTCTCTTCCCTGCGTACTTTATCTGCAGCCCTATTTTTTCCTTTTTGGCAGCCCCACTCAAACATTAGGACAAGGAGTTCTGCAGTTTTTCAGCATGCCAGTAATGCTGCCCTAAGCAAGAAAGTGTCAATACTTGTCTTCTACCTACCCCAATGCACAAAAGGTCGGCATTCAGATGTAGAAGGGATGTTTCTGCCATCAGATCACAACATGGCTCTCTTAGTGGCTCTCTTCTCAGCCAGAATTCTGGGTTCATTACTTTTCCTGCAAAAGGGAATCTCCTAGCAAGTTGCTCCAAAGAAATTGAGGCTAACGCTATGTGTGGGTTTTTGAGAGCCTACAGCCTGCTCTACTGAGTGTTAAATCCGGCTCTTCAGCTTGTCAGCTCCTGTACACTGACCTTATTCCAGTTGTGGACTAATAAGCCTATAAACTTTTTCAGCAGTGATTACAGCTAATAGAATGGGTTGCGTTAAACACTTTTTTTCCCCTTTTAAAGGTGGTTTGCCTTGGCCTTTCTGAGTGAAATAGAAAAGAGATTAAAAAATAAATATAAAATAAAAATCCTGTTGCTATTCCTCCTCACCAGGCCAAAGTATGAGTCCTTATGAATATAAAAATCACTGACCATTCAAAGATAGCTGGAGAATCTAGTATTCAGAACAAAAGGCCTACAAATTCAGCTAAGGACTGTAAATTAAAATTATGAATGATCTCAAATACTGTGCTATTCAAAGAATTAGCTTTAAATAGTTTTATTCCCTCTTGTGAGTGAAACCAGCAAAATATTACCAATTTGGAAACAGGACTGAAAGTGTCTCTTGCTGAAATCACCAATTCAAAAGCTGTTCAGAGTGGTAACATCCAGAAATTTCATAATCTATTGGCTATGCCACAATTGACAAAAGACAAATCCCAGAAGGAAATTTAGGAGTTTTCAGTTACTTCCCAGGGAGGCAGACAGGCAACAGAACTAGCACTTTTGCCGGTTTTTAGACAAAAATCTTACTGGATGTGGGCTCCTCCTGTGTAATCTTATTATTCAGACCTGCCATTTTCAAACTTTATTAGCATACAGAGACAATGTGCAAGAAGACCTGTTCACAGAGAAGTCTAAAAACATGCAAGAGGTCATTAACTTCACCATAATAAAACCACTCTATCATTAACCTCACCACTAGGAATAAAATATATGTAAATGCTCAGTGTTTAAGACAAGAAACAGTCTAATTGCCTAGCCAAATAATAGAGGTTTTCATTTCAAGTCTTAGAGATGCCTTTTTTTTTTCCCTGGAAAAAGTATATCATGGCTTCCTAGTGAGGGGCTGCCCACAAATAAAAACACAGTCTCAGGAACAAACAGGTTTGTTTTATGGGTGTGAGAGCTGCTTTCACTCATTCCCGGCGTGACAGCAGCTGGCTGTAGGACACAATCATCGCCATCTTCCAAACAGGAGTATCAGCTGGTCTTATACTAAGTCCTAAGAGATGACCAGGCATAGGATAGGTTGTGCCAGAAGCAGGAAAGTACTTCCGTAGAGAAGCGACATAAGTCCAGAAATCAGAAAGTAACAGACAAGTTTGTGTTGTATCTTTTTGGAACAGTTAACACAGCCATCAGAATCCAAGGATGCTGTCTATACAGAGATAGCTACAACGCCCATTAACAGTTCGTACACAATAAAAAGCAAGGGAAAGTCTGTCAGCCCAGAGCTGACAGTAGGTCATTCACCAACGCCACTGCTAATCTCAGCTAAAGCTATATGCCCAGCACTTTCATCTTCCTGCATGATGCTGTGACACACAACGTTGAGGTGACCTCTGGCTTGGAGAACTTCTGAACTGACCAGCAAGTCTTCCTGATTACTTTGGGCAAGAGCATCAATTTCAACTATAAGCCTCAGAACAATTCTGTGGTTTAAAGGTCAGGCTAACAAGGGAAAAAAACCCAACATATTTGTAAAAAAAATTCTACAATTATCTGTACATTGTTATCAGGAGCCAACAGAGGAAACACATGATAGTTCAAAGCCATGCCAGGAGAACCTTCAGAGCTGTCTTTTTTGTAAGTGGTACAAGATCAATGTTACGCAAAGTGCTCTTTTACACACAGGTTGTTCAAAAACAAGGGAGGTTGAAAGGTCTTTATTAATACAATAAAAAGCCTTTGAATAAACGTTAAAGTTAATTTGCTTGGGGAAAAACCCACCAAACCACTCAACAAGTAGAATAATAGAAATTAAAGAAAAAGGATGCTAGGAACCACCAGATATGTCATTAGAGAACTCTCATAGAACAGAAAAGTTTCTCAAAGTAAAACAAACCCTGAATAGGTATGTAATATTAATCTTCTGTTTCATAGCCTGTTTAACGTCTCTATACTTCATATAGCAAACTAAGATCTGACATGATTATCTGACAATAATATTTTCATGTTGGACTATATCAAAAAGACTTGAGAACTATTTTGGTCAAATCTGTTAGCATGGGGAAACTGGAGCCAAGAGGAAAAGGACAATTTCAAACAAAGAAGATATTTCATCCAAGCCAAGCCAATCATTTCAGGTTTCCTTTTTACTCCTCCCCAAATCACTAAAACAAGAGTTATTTTCATGTTTAAGTGGTGCCAAACACTTCTTTTCTGTTAAGGCAATGTTTTCACTCACACATACACACACGGGCAGATTCCCCTGCCTGCTTCAGCCTGCTCTTCCTGTGGTCTATTCAATGTCCCTCCACTCCAGGTACTTCTACTCTCCTTCATATGTTGTGCTGATGCCATTATCATCACTTCCAGGTTGAAAACACTTTCCAAATGCACCACCACATGTGACATCACTTTGGAGGATAAAACATTTTTCAAGCATTTCTAGAAGCTTCAGTACTGATGGTACATTTTACCTGAAATGTAAGGTCTCAATTTCAGGTAAAAATCGCCCTTAGGCAGAAAAATCTTTAGATGTTTATCTGTCTTTTAGAGCTCCCAAAGTCTATGCAAGGAAGCATGTGAGGATGTGCTCCTCCACAGGCCACCTAGAGCTGTGAAGCAAAGTGTTCTATGGGAGGTAAAGTCTTTGTTGGGGCTGGTTGACGATAGTGCCTTTGTTTTGGGGACAGCCCAGTAACTACTTTCACAGCACAGCATTCTATACCATTAAAAGTACCTCTGGCTTCTCTGAGGAGCTCTGGCTGGGCTGCTTTGTACTTCAAAAAACTGCACATCACTCACGGCAACTTCTCAAAATCCCTCCTTTCTGGTTGTAGTCACAGGGTAACTAAAGCAGAATGGAACAAAGAATTTCTCCAGGCTAGAAAAGGCATCCAATCATTGCTACCTCCTAAAACCTTCACCAAAATATAGTAAAATAAATAAGCGCAGAGGGGTGACCTTCTCTGTTCTCACCAAAACATTCTTACATTGCAGCTGCCCTGTATACTTCATCACTAAACCATATCTCAGTGATGAACACCATCTGACTTACTATGAGAACTTGGGTTTCTGGCTTAATCAAGAAGGATTTATTGCTCACAGACACTCTAGAAAATTACAGCACGGAACAAGCAACTTTCAGAGGTGCAAGACTTCCCTGAATCAGGAGAAACTGAGCTGGAACACATGTGGGGTAACATCTTCCCACAGCATTTTGTCAAAAACAGCATCAGTAGATCCATCCAAATTGGGATGTCTTTGATACAAAAAAATGAGCTGCATTTTGGGAAAGGTAGCAAGTTTAAAATTAATTTGGTGTCCTTTCCCCTCTTGAAAAAAATTATTTAACTCAGACCATCTAATTCACATTGGCTGATACTGCCAGGCTATCTTCTTTTGATAGCTTTTTCAGATGAAAAACATTAATTCAAATTCATGGCATATAAAGAGTATATCTGCAAGGTAATTTAGTTCTATTCGTATCTAAAAGCTCCAAAAAACTGTTCCTGATTTTATACTTCAGTAAAAAGTCCAGATCTCAAAGGTTCTATTTTGCTCCAAGCAGGTGACAGTATTTGGAGTTAAATCCTTGACTCCATACCAAGTTACCATTTAAAACAGTCAGAAGCGAGATGAGGTGACATATTTTGATTGACTAAGTAATTTAATTTTTCATCTCTGCCAGTACAAATGCTGATATTGTTCAGTTTTTTTCCTGTTCCAAGTGAAGGAAAGTTCCAAAAAAGCTTTACAAAATGTCATTGTTTTCCTGCACCCACTGGTAAGGACAGCAACAGTGTACTTCCAAACTCCTCTAAGGTCTGGCCTGTTTCTAGTTTCAGGGCTCAAAGACATCTCCCACAGACAGGTTTAACTTGACCACTCTCAAACCAGAGGCAGATTACCTGCCTGAAACCAAACCAATGCTTGAGTGAGTAAGTGAGACTGCCCTACAGCACAGTGCTAACGGGACTCATGCACTCACTCCTCAAAGAGTGTCGTACACTTCTGGGACGTACTGAAACAACTTCAACCTTTCATGTTTCATCTGCACCTGTCATTTCTCAGTCTGGAAGTCAGGCACTAAGAGCAAAACCCATGACAGGATGCAAATGTTAGAAATCTCAGTTCTTCTATACCTGCATGTTTGTCATCCATTGAAATGCAAAACACAAAGTTTTCCTTTTTTTGGGGGGGTTGTGTGTGTTTTAAATTCTAGTAGCTGACTCTAAGCCACTGTGATACAAAGTGAGACACCCAGCAGGTAGGCAGATACTGCCCTGGAATTTCATTTCCTTTGAGGCACTTTGCGTTGGGTGGCCCTGGCAGCATTTTCCCTGCCACTCTGGCCACCGGGAACACAGCTCCAAGGTCCACAAAGCATTCAGCAAGGCACAGAAAGCAGCTACAATCCCTTGCTCAGGGGAGCGAGATCCATAGGGGTCACAACTGCCCTGGTAGTAAGGTCTTCAGGTGCTCCACATCGAAGCATGCAAAGTCTCTTGTGGGTTTTGCCTTGAGTAAATGGCTGACTTGCACAATATAGATCTATAGGCCTTTTGTCACCAAAGGAATCCTTAATTGCTAGATTTCAATGAGACTGATCATGTGAACTAGATTTGTTGGTTCAAGTTTTTGGAGTAATGGGTCAAAATTACTTGTGAAGACACTTCTGTGGGAGCTGCAGGGGTGGGAAAGGGACAGGAGTTATTGGTTTTCTCCCTCTGAAAGAAAGGTCACTTTGACAATACACGCTGCCAGCAAGAGACCTGCCCATAAAGCAAATTACAAAGTGCTGTCCATGACACAAACACCACTATTATACATTCAAAGTAGTGTCCAAACTGAATTAAGCAGAACTTTACAGAACAAGTTTGAATCAAATATTAATGTGCACCCCAGAGAGAAAAATGAAGGGAAAACACACGCCTCCAACTCTCTCCCTCCTTGAAGTAAAAGCACTATAATGCAGTAAGACAGCAAAGTGAAGACACTGGTTAAATAAAAGTAATCTGGCATAATGTGGCCAGCAGCTCTAAACTTTCCTTAAAACAACAAAACATGAGACACTGTAGATGTACCATATTAAAGTGTTAAATCATCACAAAGGTACTAGACAGTTTTCACTCACTTTAGCCACAATTTTATTACACTGTAAATCCAGCGCAGCCCATACCATGTCCAGATCAGTATATTCAGCTTAATTCAGCTAAGCCACAGGGCCAATGCCCACAGAGGCCCTCTCCATATCAGACTCCAGACATGCATTTCAGATAACACCATTCAGGCGTTTCTCGTAAAGCTATTGTGGAATCTAGTGTAGTATGTCAAAAATAACTAGTTCATCAGCAATGCTTCTTATCCAGATGAAATACAAATTTATGAATAGGTGTTAGCTTTTAAAAACACATATTAAAATGATTAGTAAGCAACCACCTTCTTGACTACTGGCTTACACTGACTGCCGTGCCCATGTTGTCTGTCCCTCACTGAAGACAGGTATTTACTAGACATCAAAATAATTTCCAGAAAAGCTTGTTTAGGATTTTATACTTAACTTGTATCTCATGCCACTCTATCTTTCACCAGCAGGCAACACAGAATTTCTGAAACAATGTGCCTGAAGCATAAACCACAAAACATCACAGTCAGTGGCCTACCATTAGACAACTTCATATTGGAAATTGTTACTTTTGCCAAAGACAAGCTGCACAGATGAGGCAGCAAGTTGTTAGAAGTGGAGAAGGATGCTTACAGGCAGGCTCTAAGAAGCATCTGAACATTTCAACAAACTAAGATAAATCTGCAGCCTTCTATCAACCAAATACTAATTTCTAAAGCATTAATGAGGCAACCTTCCTTTATCTTTGTCATCAAAATCACAGCTTTATAGAGTAAAAAGGGCTCAAGAAGGAACCCACTGTATTTCTCCCATGACATATTCCTCTTAAAATTGTTCTTATATTGTGAAAATACACTGACATACTGACATCTGTCAAGTTTTCTGAGCATATATATCAAGGTACCGAACTCCTGTATTACTGGGGCAAAGGTAACAACCTTTCCGCTTTACTGACACTAAGTAAATGTGGGACTCTGAAAAACAACTATTGCCCGTCCACTTTCCCACAGGATCAAGCAGTGGCTACAACAGATGTAACTGAGAGGTTGGGAGATGCTGCTTTTCCTCCCTTCCCACCTTTGGTATTTTTCTTCTGCACTCCTTTGTTCACTTAACAGAACTTTGTTTGAAGAGTGTTTTTACTCCTTCACTGCATGACAAACCCCACAGTCAGAAGACAAGCTTATAAAAACCACAGATCTCCAGCAGGGAGCTCAACGGTGGGTGTAATATTGGACACAGCTCTCCATTCATCATGCACATTCTCTGGATTACAAGTTGACAGCGTCCCTTTAGCTTACTGTTCCTCCTCATGGGACACCAGACGACTCAACCCTAATGAAAACACTTCCTCCACCAGTGTATAAACAAACAGATCTTCACCTGCAATTGTTCTCTGCTTCGAGAACGCTAGTTAAAAAGACATCAAGAAAAAAAAAAGGGGGAGGGGGGTGGGGGAGGAGATCCTGGAAAGTGTTACAGCTGCAGGGACGGTGGAAGGAAGGATGTGGGAGTTAAGAAGGTTGCATACAAGGAAGAAAATGACAAGGTCTCAAAGGCGTTCCCAGTCCTGTGCATGCATTTCAAAAGCTTGGTCCGTTCTCACTTATGATCTAGCATTTTAAGAATCGGAGCATACCAGAGTTATTAATGAGCAACTGCAAAGGGTTGCTTTCCACTCAGCCTGAACCTTCTTCTCCAGCACCTATTCAGCCCCGCCCACCGCTGAGCGGACCAAGGTATCACGGTCTCCTTTCCACAAAGTGACCCCCTTCCCTTCCCAGCCCTCTCCCAGAGCTCACGCACACGCAGAATCCACCCAGAGCAGAAGTCAGGCGAGTTCCCGAGGAAGCAGAGACCAAACTGAGCGTTATTAAGGACGTCGGGCGACACGTACACCGTAGCT
Organism: Neodrepanis coruscans; assembly: GCA_013400695.1. Lineage (NCBI taxonomy): Eukaryota > Metazoa > Chordata > Aves > Passeriformes > Philepittidae > Neodrepanis > Neodrepanis coruscans. The sequence continues at coordinate 53,012 of VYZS01043027.1, read as the reverse complement.
CTGCAGACGCAGCAAAACGCTGGCACCCATCGTGTGGCGTTTGGTATCTCTCTCTAATCTAAAACGTGGCTAAAAAGGAACTGGCACCAGATCAGCGGCCTCATCTGGGGAGGAACAGAGAGGCTCTAGGGGATAGACAAGAAACAAGCCTCTTTTCACATCCTACCACCCTTGGGCATTTTGTGCGTCCCTTTTTTCTTCCCTGAAAGAGGCCTTTGTCAGAGACGCGCAAATCCTATACGATTTATTTCAGACGGAGAGAAGGTCTTTTTATTTATTTCCCCCCTCCCCTTTTTCGCAGTTCGGCGACAACAAATACGTCCCTGTGCTGCGCCCCCTCCCCTCTCCCCGGCCGGCGTTTGCGGGGGCGGGGGCCACAGACGCGGGCGATCCCCGGGCACGCAGGGGCCCCCCACAGCCGGTCACCGGCACTGCCCCCGGCCCTCTCCGCGCTACGGGCCGTAGCCGACGGCTCCCGGCGGGGGAGGCTGGCGTGGGGTCCATGTATGCGTGCGTGGGGGACACCCGCAGAAGCGCAGCCGCCTCCCCTCCCCGGTAACCCCCGCATCTCATCACCGCCCGGGTGCACAAAGGAAACAAATCCAGCGCACCATCCATCCATCCNCAGCGCCCGCCGGAGACTCCGGGCACGGGAGCCGCTGCTTCGCGCGCCCGGCGGGGCGGGGCCGGGCCGGGGTCTGCACCGGGCTGGCCGGGAAGAGCAGCCGGCGACCAAGGGGACGNCCATCCATCCATGCATGCATCCATGCATCGATGCATCCATCCATCTCCCCGCCCCCGCTCCCCCTTCCCCCGGGCGTGCTCCGGCCCCTCCGTTACCTGAGGCGGCTCAGCTNCGCGGCCGGCGGCTGCCACCGCTGGAGCGGTTCGCGATACTCCGCGCGCCGCCGGGGCGCCTGGGGAGGCGGGAGGAGTGAGCTGAATTTCCCAACATCCCTGATGAATGGGAGAACAATATTAAGCAGATTATGCCTCTTTGTGAAAGACGACGTCTTGTTTTACTATTATGATTTTTTTATCCGTAATTCTTGAAATTGGCAGTAGTGGATTCTAAGGCAACGGCGGCAGTGAAATACGCGGATGTTTTCCAGGTTTTCCATTTTCCACATTTAATCGCGGAGGATTTGGGCCAGCCGTGTAGGGAGGACCGTCAGCCCCAGCCAAAGTGGTGTACCTGCTGTACCCACAGCACGGCTGGGCACCTTTGCTATGACTTCGGTCTTGCACTGTACCCAAAGATGTGCAGGCTTCACTGTCCTCTAGTTACGGTGCGTCCTGCCCCTCAGGCAGGTTATTAGAACAGTCCTCTGTACACTTTGTTCCCTTCAGGTTCTCAGCGCCGCGATAAATCCTCACGGCATTTCTCAGGGTCTTGAATCCACCTCCAACGCCCACTGAAAGCCCCGCATGCTCCAGCTTCAGGTCCTCTCTCCAGCACAGCCCTGTCTGCGACCTTGGATGCTCCCATACTGACAGATTGGCACATGTCCCTTATCTCCCAGGCTTGGAAAGCTCTTTCGCTGTAGCAATGAAGAAAATGCAGTTTAGGCTCCAACAAGAACAGGAGAGACATACAAAATACAAATGCAGAGGGAGAGAAACCTAATTATTTATAGGTTGAAATTAATTATTTATAGGCTGAAATAGGAAAGAGAACTATAACACAAGTTTTCAATAGATAAAGTTTACATTGCTTTCTCACTTCTTTTCCCTGGATTTCGTTTTTGGCTGCTGGTATTTAACCAGAGAATTATTTCATTTAGACAATTTGATTTCCTGATGAAATTACGGTTTTACAAGTTCAAATATAAGCTCATTTCCTATCAGAAAACCAGCATGTGGCTCTAGGAAAAGGGACATTTTTGCATGGCCTGATTGCTTTTTTTTATGGGATTATACCTTATCTTACCTCCCCATAAGTCAATAGAGGTTTCTTGGGGATCTTAAGCATCTTGGAAATTAGTTGAGCAACCAGACATTCTTTCTTAATAAGCTATAGGAAAGAAATGCACTTAATTTTATAACCAAAAAAAAAAGTGGGGATAAAGAATCTTAGTCCAAAACTTTGAATACTCTTGCTGTGAATTAAAACCAGAATGGCACAAAGAAAAAAAAGCAACAAACAACAGAAAAACAGCTTGCCACTCTTTTTTGAGCCAAGCCGGAAAATAACCAACTAATCAATGAAAGCAGACCAAAACAATATCACACAGCATCCACACAACTGCTCTAAGCCTGGGCAGATAAACTGGCTTGGCAGCATGTCATCAAAAGTCTGATGGTCTGAGGTAGTACAGCCAAAGAGGAGCAAGGTATGGAGTCTGGAATGCAGTGCTGGTAGTTGCGTAGGAAACATAGGCAGAAGCCGTGGATTTACCCTTTAGAGTACCTGTAATTTCCTTAGGATCATAAAGGCCAGCAGAGCTGCTGTGAATATCTGTGGCCTTTGTGGTAGAGGTGAGACGTGTTGGAGTGTTCCCTCTGCATGAGTCGAGCCCACGTGTGCCCACAGTAGCTCCTCCTCACACAAGTCTTGTTTTTTGCTGCTCACAAGCATGGTTTGACCATAATGTTATCTGGCTTCAGAAATCACACAGAAAATCTGACAGACATTCTCTCAGTTAAACAGGAGAAATAATTAAATTTACCTACGTGATACAGGAGCAGTTCTTTATATGCTCCTCTTAGTCTCAACTTTTCCAAGCATCTTAGCCTTAAGTCCATAACACTTTCTCTCACCTTCATCTATGTGGCCAAATTACCTTCTCGTTACTCCAGTCTCACCTTAAAACACTTATTCATTAAAACTTTGAAATAATGTCCATGGAAACACTGCTTCTCCATCAGCCCTTTTCATGGAAGACATGAAAAATAGCATCAAAACCTTAATTCTGCAGTCACATGTGCTAAGTGATATGATGTCAAGATTTTCTCCTTTTTGTTTCTATTCCCTGCTCCTATCTTCCTACAGAGCTACATGGCTTTTTGCGGCAGTATGAAAATTACAGAGCCTGATTAGGTTTCATTTGTATTAATTTAGCATCTGGGAATGGAATCACAAAATGACACACAAGTGCCTGTTGGAGTTGTCAGTGGGCAAGAAATCAATGACAGCTATCATGACTGTATGCTCAATAAATAATAGCCATGGTTTGCATTGAAAGGTAATATTTTGAGAAGAAAACATGCTCACATTTGTAACAGCAAGGAAATGTAAAGGCAGTTCTTTTGTAGAACAGTGCAGGACATCAGGTCCTTCTTCTTGGCTGTTTCAAGCCACTGTTGGTAAACCAAGGCTGACTCTCAGAAAAACCAGTTAGAATTATTTGCTGGATTCTTCTGAGCCATAATTTGTAAAAGAGAGATCCTAAGAAAATTGTATTTTATAAGATACCCAAAGTGTTAAATTTGATAGTGTTTTTTTTAATCAAAATGCTATGATTGAGATTGCCTTTCATAAGGATAACAAAATGTCGTGTTCAAGTTCTTCACTCAGACCAGTACACTAATCATAGTCTGATAGGCAGATTAGTTAATCTGCTTCACCGTTTTATCTTCTGTCTTACACTTCCTACTTTTCTACACTGCTAACTCAGCAACACTTCCATTCATTTGGATTTTGGCTGTGTGTATTTTACCAGCTGTAGCCTGTCATGTATAGCACATTATAAATAATTACAGGGTAGTGAGGGGAAAAAAAGGATCTGAACTTGCCTACAGTATTCTGGGAGGCTGACAGTATTTGCCTGAAACATCCCACTATATTTTCAGGAGTTTCCTCGGCTGAGGAGTGCTAAATGGGTCTTGCTGACTCACAGGTGATTACTGCCAGGGTATGCTGAGGTGGTAGGTCTGCCTCCCTGGGGACACCATCTTTGAGCTGGGAACAGCAGCCTGAAAGCAGAAGTGAAGGTTTGAGTTGTACTGCTCTTCATCCTGCTCATCAGCACTAGTCACACTAACACACAGAAGCAGAAGAAAGGGTATTGGTGAGGACAGAAAAAGAGTGCTTTGTCTTTTGTGCCATAGGTAGATTATTTGTGGGAACAAGTAGACAGAAGAAATTTCATTACTTTATATCTTTAAAGAATAAACAGAAGATCCTTATTGCTGTGGAGGATCAAATCTCAAATATTTACATTCATACAAGCCTACTTTCCTTATTGTCTTAAAATATTCCTAAAACACAAATTGGAAGAAGTGTTTCCTCAGACACTGTACAGAGGTTTTCCCAAACTAGCAAAGCAGGCATTAAACTGTAAGAATAACATCTTCAAATGGTATCATGCATTTTCTAGAAGTTAAATGTTTGTTTATGAACTCCAGATGTGTTTGCACTCTCTGTGGCTAGGAGAAAAAAACACACAGGGGACTATCCTGGGAAATCCAGAAACAATATAAAAATATTAAAGCTATCTTTTCATAACTTCCACACTAATTAAAGTCACATCCTACTAAATTCAGAAAATTTTTTTTTACTCTTATTATATATACTCAAATATTTTAAATTCTCTCTGCAAGTTGGTAAAAGGTATTGACTTTCAGAAAAAATATTTTTTAAATGACAGCAAGGAGCCTTTGGGATGTAAACACTGGGAACAGCAGTACATCTATAATCCAGCCAAGGAATATATAAATTCTTTTTGGGGGATCGTGTATTTTCAAACATACAGGAGGCAATGTGTATATTCATTACATAATTTTGTAGAAATAAAGAACAGATAATATACTTAAAGATTCATCGTTATCATCCTTTTGCTGTCAGCATTAGCCCTCTTCTGAACATCAGACAAATGTTGGAAAGGCTAGCTTCCTACAGTGGAATAAACCTGAAGCAAAAAGCCCAACTTTATTCTTAAATATAATTTTCTTAGTTTACTTATAAAGACCAACCCCATAGTAGATTCACTGATAAATTGCAGATATATTTCCAAGAAACATGCCCACAGAGGGCTCTCTGATTCCCAGAAGTATACACTTTCCAAAGAAATATCTCCAAATGCCAAAAAATAAAATTAAACTGTTTCTTGTCTGTTACTGTTTGTATCCAAGCCACCCTGTGTAACAGAATTAATATAGCAATCTTCAGGTCTATAATGTCAGTGGGTGATAAGAAATAACTGATTCTGTAAAGATACCTCAGATTATCTGAGGGAATACTTTGACTACAGTGCTTCCATCCCCACATGTAATATGGGAATAAAAATGTCTTCTTACTTGTGCAGCAAATTACTAATTTGTAAGGAATTAAAGATATTCTGGGCAAGCTGTACTGCAGCAGCTCATGAAGAAATTAATAATACTGTTTCCATTGTGGAGCTGGATTTTTGAACAGTTCCACACTCTGAATGTGAGGAGAGGAATATTTGTATTTGTTTCTTTAATTCTTTCGGCCATTAAGTCACAAAATGAGTCAGAATCCTCTCAAAGAATGATCCATGTTCCTGTGACTAACTGCTTCATCTACTCAGGGAGGCTACAGCAAGGTTATGTAAACTGTCCCAGTTCTGGCAGTACCCAACTGTTGAACTCTTGACCTTACACTTCTCATGTTCTTTTAGTCTACTTTTGCATTTGATTTTCCAGGTTTTTTTGTTTTGTTTTGTTTTTGTTTGTTTTTTTTATAATGGTAAAATAACCCGGAGATCTATCAGCTGGGAGTAGACTGGTTCCATATGTATCATTAGCAAAGACATATGCTAATGAGCTTATTAGAGGGTTAGGAGGGTAGTTTTCTCACCTGCACTCCTTCTCTTGGAGAAGTTACCACTCAGAAGCAGTGGGCTATCACCATCTATCTGGGACGATTATTAGGAAGGTACAAAGCACACATCTTACCAGAGAGTTTCCATCTCTCTGCTGGTGGGTGTTCCTACAGTTTGGGGTAGGACTTCTCATAGATTGTCCTTGTTGTGGTTTTACCACAAAATTAATGATTCTGACAAGAGATGTCCAAGAGAAGCCACAGACACACCCCAAAAGAAAGAAAACACCCAGATATCACAGTTTATTTCACACACACAGAAAAACCAACAATAAAGTGCAAAAACCAGACAAATTAAGCTTTTCCAGTGCCCATGTTGGGGTGAGGACGCTCCGGAGTAGTGCTGATCTCTTCCTGGGGCTCCCAAAGAGACGCCAGGATAATTAGAGAAGGCCCGCAACCGATCTGAGAACACACAGCAGCGTGAGCCTCCGCTCGGCTTTTCTGAAGAAAAACACTCAAAACAATTAGAAACTGCGACCCCCCCCCCCTCCCCTTCCCTATA
>VYZS01043027.1:8610-46466 GCA_013400695.1 Neodrepanis coruscans | reverse complement strand
CGCCGCTACCGGCCCCAGGTGTGCCCACGGCCCGCACGCAGCCCCGGGCGCGCCTGCGGCCCGTGCTCAGCCCCGTGCGCACCCCTGGCCTGCGCGTCAGGAAAAAAGACCCGTTTTACTTTCGTTTTTCACCCTACGACAGTCCTGCTCACCTTTTTTTCACAAATCTGCCTCTTTCAACTCAGGCTCATGGGGCTGTCTTCATTCTAGTGCCCCATACATCTCTGTTCCACACCAAGGGCCTTGATGTACTGCTTTACTGCCACTAACCCTATTTCTAATGACAAGCAGACTTGTGGACTGGGTTCCAAATAAGGACTAATAAGATTTGCATTTGCTTTCAGTTTATTAATCAGAGCCTCTTCTGCTGTTGTTACCTCTAGGGAAACAACATCCAACCCAGCAGTGTGCTCATCCTGCTCTTTGCCCACACTGTGTCTGCTGGCACCTGCAGCAAATGGATGTGATTTAGTGCGAATCTCCCATCACCTTGGCTGTCATCATGTTGGCAGCACCACAGAGTACTGTTGTGGAGCTGCAGGTTTAAGTGCCACTGCTCTTGTTTTGCATCATTCTCACCTCTTGTACAGTTTCCAACTGATTGTGTTGTTGACAATGTCAAAGTGAACCTTTGCCCTCATCACTTTATTTTCTAACTTGGATCCTCAATTGCTTGGCAACCAAAATTGCATCTGCCATTAAGGATGAATCTTAGATCATTCTGCTAAAGAAAAAACAATAATCATGGCATCATACCATAGCTGCCATATGCAGATGACCATGTTCATCATTTGAGCATTTCCTAGCTTGCACTGGAAAACAGATATAGGATGTAGTGAAGCTAGGCAGAAGGAGAAACAAAATAAATACAGCCATACTGCTCTCTGAGATAGACATGCAGTCACATGTTGAACAGATGGATCAGCACTAAACTGGTGAGTACCCAAGTGAAGAACTAAAAACTTTCTAAGATGATTTCCACGCAAAAAGAGTATACGCTCAGTTTGGAACAGAGGACTATCCTGCTGAACATTTCAAGATTCCTGTGATTATCAAATCTTAAAGTACCTAAATGTAAGAATTTTAATTACTTAAAAGAATATTCCTTAACAAGCCTCCAAAAGCCAGAGCTGTACTTAAGGGTAAGGAGCAACTTCCCATGTAAATGCAAGATTTAAGATCAACCAGACCTAGAATTGTTAATCTGCTAAGAGGAAGAGAGAAAACATGAAAATGTACCCATATGAATCCAAACCCCAAAAGCACAAGAGCTAAAAAGTAGACAAACAAAAATAAAAGGGAAAAACAAATAATCTGAGGAGTAATAAAGGGTAGCCTGCACAAAGACTTCGTATATAATAATCGTAGAAAGAGAAGTCATTGAGATTAAATGTACTGATAAAAGAAAAAATACAAAATGACGTTGTCAAGGAGGCAGGAAGACCAAGAGTGAGATTTTGCAGACACATAGTATTAACACAGTGCAAAGGCATGGAGACAGACATGCTGCTATAAATCTCAGACAACCTCATGACACAAATGCAAGATGGCATCAAAAAACCCAGCCTGAAATCAAACCTTGTGATGTAAACTACAAAAAAACCCAAAACAAAACAAAAAAAAAGCGCCTCAGGAAATCAAATGCAAAACAAGTAGTAGGATAGTAGTAAATATGTGAAGTGATGAGACTTCTTTAGCTTTGTTTGAAAGAAAAATTCAGCCAACCAAAACCAGCTAGAGTACTATAATGCTAGTAGGATGGTATAAATTCAAGCCGCCATCGTTATTCTGAGTCCCTTGAGGGTGAGGTCAACAGGGCTGTCACGGGTGTCACTATGTGAATGACTGTACCAACTCAGGCAAGATAAGCATATTTTCTTACACAGGTCATGGTGACTCTCACTGTGTGTGAGTGTTCTTTCTTTTCAAATACCTATGCTTTGCTTCACTTCAGTGCTGGTTTCATTTGAGAACTTAAAAAAGTTTACTGGTAATCAAACTTCCTTTTCCCAAAAGTGCCTTTGGGTGTCCCTGAAGCACTCACATATGTAAATGTGCTTCTCTTTTCCCTGAGCTATGACTGAATGAGGAAAAGCTAGGGAAGCACCACAGTCAGACAAGCTTGCACATTTGCAGACAACTGTAATTCATGGCTGAATACCTTCCCGGATGAGGATTATCTGCTTTGGAGAAGCAGAATGATTCTCAGTGCTTCATGGCAAACAGTGGTAATGTCAAATTTAGGTTGTTAAATGACTCCTTTGCAAGGTTATGGACCTCATCTAGATAAAGAAAGTTGGCAATGACATTTAAGATTCCATATTCTGAAGAAATGAGTAATGCCTGTCAACAAGAGAAATAAGATTAGCTGGATCTACTGGGAGCAGCATGTATCTCACAACCTTCTGGTGACCATAACCTGACTTGAGAGAGTTAAGGAAGTCGAATAAAATTTGGCTGGAAATACAGTAAAATGTACTTTTTCTGTCATGCATTCACATGCATTTGCTGACTTCCTAAGGATTATGTGCCAGAGAGGTAAAAGCAACACAGCTACATCTAAAAATAATTTCTAAAGGGCTTTAATATTTGGTCTTTAAACTAGCTGACATTTTTTTCTGCAAATTTCCTGTCATCAGATAGCTGCTGAATTCTGAAATAAAGGAAAAAGATATCATAGATGAGGTTACTACAAATAATCATTATATACCACCAGGAAATAGGTAGTCATTTGTCCTGCATGACTAAAAATGCAATGACACTATGTGATGCTAGTGAGTTGTACTTTAAAGTAGCAATTCCAACAGCAAAGATGGCTGGTAGCTTTTGGACTGAGTTCATTATGAACACAGAACCAAAAGACACCCAAACCAAGAAGAAATGTCTAGCAACCATGTTTGATGTGAGTCATTTTGTCGCTAAGTTGGAGGATATAAAGTAACTGAAGTAGAAAATGGCATTAAATCACTATAGAACATTTTAAAGGAGTTATTGCCTGCGACTTTCCATGATGCTGAAACTGCAATGCTACAATTTTGAGTTACACAACAAAAAGATGGAATTAGATATATATATAGCTGACTTAATTTCCTGGTCATGAAAGTACAGCAAATGAACCAAAATACAAGATCCCCAAATTGCTAGAAAAATGGATAAGAGAAAGGCATAGAAAGCAATCAAGCCAATTATTTGCCATTGTCAAGGAAGCATCTGAAAGGAATCTGACAACAAACCATATGAAACAAGTGCTCATAGCTATCATTTGGTGGAGCTGGGCATATGCCAAAAGAGAACTCCCACACACACAAACAAAGTGCTTGAATTTTTGAGGCAGTCTGAGTGTATAAGATAGCATCATAGTTAAAGGCAGTTGGCTTATAGCGTTCGGATCACAGATGCTTCCTCAGAGCACCTTCTGAAACTGAAGCCTATCTCCAGAAACCTGGAGATGTCACTGTTTGGCAGACATGACCAGGGACATCAAAGACCTGGTAAACAGTTTGGGTTCTATGGGAATGTGCAAAACCAAGCAAAGCTGATGAAATATACATAGGATTTGGTTTTTCTGTGCTCTAAATAAGGGACAGTGTGGGAAATTAACTTGAGCATTGGTAGCACATTGTCCTCCACACTGTTTAATTGTCACTCCTGGTTTCTCTTGGATGATTCAAACTTAGGTTTCTTCAAGTGACTACACCACAGATGGGTGGGCATGATCTAGTCTGTTCCATTTGGAAATTGGGGTCAGGGATCAGCCCCTGATCCTCCCTTATTCGATAGTATAGACACAGATAGTTACAGGAGCCTCAGAAGGAGTTATAGCTTGCTCATCCCCTCCCAGCTACACTGCAGATATTTTTCCACTATTGTCTAACTGAGATGACCTAACTGAGACCCTGAAATTGCTTTGACTTCTCATCCTTCCCTGTCTGTGCACACATTATGGGCTGTCTTTCAGGCTGATGTGAAGCAGAGGACTGTCAGACAGTGCACTGACCACAGTAGGAGTCATTTTGGCAAGTCTGGTAACCTCAGCCTTGTACTTTAAGATAATGGCCCTGACTTGGGCCATTTTGTTCAGATTATTTACTTTGGAAGAGGAGTTTAACGTCATCATCATGTTACAATGCCAAAGCTCAATTGCTGCTTAAAAGTGCTACAGACCTATTAAAACAAGCTGCTAAAAAGAATATATATATCAAACCATCCCTGAACAGAATAATATCCCCTGCAGAAAGTATTAACAGCAACCTGGTAAAAATCCTTGCTGTCAAGTACCTCTGGTATTTAGCTCCATCAAACAGCAGTGTTAGTAAGGGCAAGAAAGAGGACGAAAGAGGAACACCTATGGGCCAAAGCCTGCCTCTGTGGGCAAACTACAGTCCTCCAAGAACTTAACATTAAATTCATAAAGCCAGACAAGAAAGTATCAGCCCACAATTACCAAATACCCATCACCAGAAGTGCAAGGCTGCTGGTTGTCAGTGGGAGAAAAACTTGATTTTGTAGTCAAGCAAGCAGATTACCCAAAGAGATAGTAAGTTAAGTTATATAATGTAAACAAGGAGCAGTATCCACACTCATTTTTGGATACAAAATTAAGTGGCAAAAGGAAAATCACCCAAGTAGTTTTATTCCAGGACTAGGTATGGGATTGTGTATAGTAACCTCAAAAACTCAACTTGTAGTGTTTGAGAAATGCAGAGAGCTGCAGCATAACTCTTGGCTGTGCTGGTACTGGCAACTGCAGTAGAGCGGGAGTAGTTGGGGAAGGCCTGGGTGCCTGCCGAGGGCTGCCTGGGACAGGAGGCCCGGTTAATTTCCTATGCTGCTGCCATGTGAAATATTCCATGTCCCTCGGCCAACACATGGCAAAGGGATTATTATCTTGTCTCTCCCTCTTTCTGTCTATGCCTGTGTACAGAACAAGAGGCATGATGTTTTGGAATGACTTGAAGCCCAGCCAAAATGAAAGTGAGACAAATCATTGAAGCAGCCAATGGGCTGCAGCAGGGACACTGAAGTAAATAGCAGTATTTCCATTAATTTCAGGGCAGGCTGGATCAAACCCATATAAGCCCAAGGCTAGAAGCAGGAAATGTCATGCTGAATATTAGGAAACAAACTGTGGCGCTGAGTGCAATCAAGCAATTTGTGCACAGGCGGGGAACAGAAACTTGCCCTACTGTAGATGGTGACATATTATTATCAGCATTCTAGAATCCTTTAGAATGAGTTTCCTTACTGCTACCTCATTATTTAGGATTTTTTTTTTTTTAATACATTGTGCTCTGAAAGAAAAATACAATAAGAACCCTCTTCTTCTTTCCATATGGGAAACCCCTGGCACTTCAAACAGCAGAAGTAGAGCTAACATTCCTTAATGAATTATTTGGTGACATAACATGACAGTGCCCAAGAGATTCATACTTTGAAAAACTTTTTTTGTTATTTAAATTTAGAGGAGGGAACACTTAAATCTTAAGCCAGGAATCTCCCTTTTCTCTTTGGGGCCTTTTACTTTGTTCTGCTTTGAGGCATGCAAAATTTACTTTGACATCTCTTGCTTTTGGAATATTTTAAGTGAAAGATGATTTTTTGATGAAACAGTCTAATTTTCAGAGGTTTATGTTTCACACTTCATAGATGCCTGGAGTCAAACAGGCCAGGTTCTCAGCCCTACAAAAAGAGCAAAAAGCCATGGTAATTGTCCAGTGAAGCTGTTGTCAAAGAAAAAGGGAATCCTTAGGGTCAGCACAGCAAAAAAAATAAGGGACTTCACTATGAATGTGTCTCATGGATGTAAAGAAAAAGGATTAGTTAGGTAAAAATAGTATTTTATATCACACCATGTATGTTGTACACTTTAGTAACGGTCTTCTCAACAATCATTGTGCATGGTTTTGTTGCATGACAGGTATTGCTAAATACTATCACTGAAAAAAACCTGGGAACCCTCCACAAACAATCCCCAAATGCCCAGAAAATCATCATCTATGGTTTCTCTCCTTTGTACTGATCTGGGCTATTTTTTTAGCTGTTGCTGGCAGAGTACTTTTGTCTTGTCCTAAATGTTTTTTATGTGCAGAGACTCAAGGTCTAATCAGCATTAATGACACAATGAAACTAAGGGCATTATCACTTAATACTGTGCAGTGCAGCACACTGCAGAGCCCCACCAGTTGGCACCACATAAGCTTTTCTGGAATGGGAAAGACGTATCACTGTGCTGCTTTTTTTCCTAGCAAATTTGCTAATTTCATGTATCTATGCTGCTTTGGGAACCAAGGCTAGGTGCTTTGTATGCCTCATGCCATGCACCAGCAATTCAAGAGCAAGACTTTCAGCATCTGTTGGTTTCAGGTATGTTAATGCTATGGTCTTCGGAGTAGACCTACCAGTGAAAGCAACTAAAGCTGCTAAATATAAGATCCTCTTGGAAAAGAAAGGCAGACACTAAGATTGGAGGGCTGGCCTAGATAAAACTAAAACTTGCCTATAATCATTATTTTTGTCCATACCCTGAAAAGAATTTAATGTCTGCCCCTAATACCAGTTTGTGAGTCAGCAGCTATGGTGACATGTATGTGCACGGATACCTTTACTAGATGAAAAAAGCTCTTCGTAGAGATCTGCTGCTGCTCATGTGAAAATCTGAGATTAAACAGTACGTCTGACCTGGTTGTGTCTCATACCCTGGGCAATAAGGAGAGACAGAGCTGCTTCTTGTCCAGCATCATTATAAAAAACATTAAAAGTCCTTTAAAAAATTTCCTTTTACTGACTGGAGAGGATTATGAGCTTATGGCCTGAGATGACAGGATGTATGTAGGAGATGCCATGCCTGGACAGAACTAGAAGAAGCAGTGTTTGAATGGTGCCTTATATTTGCATGGTATATATCTGAATTTGTGATCAGCCTGGCTGCTGAAAGAGCACTCCTCTGAAAAGCTCTTGCTCCTTCCTGCTGTTTAACAGAGGGCTTAAACCTGAAGCTTTTCTTTTTGTGTGGGGAAAGAGCACAGGAGGTACCTACCATTTCTCCATCAGCTCTCTTATGCCTCCAGAGCTAGTGGCTATTTCTGTGGTAGTCCTGACTCTAGCATGCTCACTGGGCTTACTTCAGACATAATCACACTGCAAATATAGAGGAGTCTTTGCAGAATTACAAACTCCACTCGCTTTACTGGCAGTCACACCAATTTATACACCAAAGAGCAAAGTTGTCTTGGAACTGCAGTCAACAAATGTGGCAGCTGGTATTAGATTTCGTATTTAATGTTGCATTTTCCAGTCTAAGTATCAGTTATTGACAGTCATATAATCTGTGCTAGGACAACTATGAAACAGTTTCAAATTTGCAAGGAAGAGAAAGTGGTGTAGTATGGATTTTTTTTTTTTTTTTTAATTAGTAGCTGCATGAAGTTACAAATGAAATGGTAGAAATAGTTCTCAAAAGTGTTTGGTCAGTCAAAAGCTAGATGAGATGCTGAAAAATATTAGATAAGCACCCTCTGAGGATGTATCATATATAGAAACTACAACTTTTACATTTTTTATTTGAATATTCACATAAGAATAAAGGTAGTGGTGAAAGTAGCTATGAGGAGCTTGATCAATTAATGACCTAGAACAGTAACATGAGGCACAGGCAAATATTCAGAGGACCCCAGGTTACATGATATATAGCTAATAAAAGAAGCAGTCCCTTTTTTTTTTCTTCTTAATTTTTACTTTAAGCTTTGAATCTGTTCCAAAAGGATTCTGAACTTTATAGCAGGAATCTTTGCTCAGGCAGGCAGTATGTGCACTTCCTCTCATGAGGCCCACCACTAGGACGGATATGAGAAACTCACGGAGGTATCTGAAATTACTCCAGTACTCACCCAGCTTATACCCCTTAAGTGACCTTTCTGAAGTCAACAGGCCTCTTAATGCTGCCTACATAGTGATCATTGATATTAATTTCCTGCAACAAAAACAAAAAAACAGATCAGAGGACTCTCTGAAGACTAAAGCACACCTCTAGATCCCCAAAACTTCACAATACCCAAGGCCTTTTTTTCTCTCTTCATTTCTTGAGATAGCTTTATTTGTTGTATTAAATATTTAATCATCTCTGTCTATGAGGCACGTTATCACCAAGTAAGCATTAAATAAATAGCTCTGAAAGACTGCCGTGAGGAATAGGCTTGTCCACAGTCCTTGCCCAAGGTAGGTCAAGCTATACCAGAATGATTCCCAACTCATATCTGTCACGTTTGCTCTTAGAAACCAAGAGTGATGGATATTCCACAACCTCCTTAGGCAATCTTTCCCACTCTTTATCACAAGAGGAAGCTGTCTCTAACACCAATCCTCAGCCTCTCTTGGTGCAATCAAAATACATTACTTTTGTCCTATCTCTAAAGAACATATGAATAATTTCTTCTCCTTTTTTGTGTCTGTCCTGTCCTTAAAGGCTCTTAATGTCTCTCCTTAGTTTTTGTTTCTTTTTTTTTTTTGTTCTAGGCCGATCAAATTTAGCCTTTCCTAGAAGGTCATGTTTCCTACACCCTCACCTTTTTGTTTCTGTCTACATTTTTTTGAAGCATGGTGCCCCAAACTGATTGATATTCTCCATTAGAGACATTATCAGCAGGCACAAAATAGAATAGTAAGATTATTTTATGTTTTAATAAAAATTCTTCTGCATGGGTTACTGGAGTTCATTAGAGCCCATGTAAACTTCTTCAGCCTTTTAAGCCCAAATTTCCATGAATCTGAGGTAGAATTCACTTCCTTCGAGGGGCTACTCAAGCTTAGAATGACAATGAACAGAGGTGCTATTTGACGATGTAATAAGGAAAGCCTGGAAACTAAACTAAGGGAGTGAGGACCCACTGCAGGAAGCACTGTGTGGACAGTCCCTTTGTGTTTTAAATCTGTTGGAATCATGGAATATAAATGAGTTAAGAGATTTTAACATGTTAAAAAAAACCCTTCAAAACCCAAACAATCAAAAAAACCCCAAAAAACAAACCCAGCTGGAGAGTGTATTTAAACTGCAGATTTGACAAGTGCTTAAGGGATTCAAGAAATTATCCAAACTGAAAGCAACTGGGTTCATCCAAATATGAAACTGCTAAAGTGTGTGGTGGGTATCAGAGAGTGTAACACAAGTGCTCTAGTTTTAGTGAGCCAGAGGCAGCATTAGAACAAAGCCTATGGTGTGGGATGATGAACTTATTCTGGGGTGATTAGTAAAAACAACATAATTCTTCACTTACATACATTACAGAAGTGAGACAAACATTTAGTGGATGAAATAGTTTGTCCAGAGAACATCCAGGCACTACCATCTGTCCTGGAAAAATGCCCAAATGAAAATGTTAATTTTTCAGATGTTTTAAATTAAGAACTGTGCCTAGAAGTTAACTTTTCACTTAATAGTGAAACCTCATTTTAATCCAATGTTTGGCTAGTACACCTACCACCAGTCATGTCTTTCTTAGAGCAGTGCTGACTTTATGAGTTGCATGTGCTTTTTAAATGAGGGGATAAATAGGTATCAAATACTCTGTGCAAATTTACCACAAAGAAATCTGGATTTGAGAACATCCCAGCAGGCAAGTTTCTAATGATCTCAAATGTTTCCTTCAAAGAGAATGACTTGGTTAAGTCTTTGTATTCTTTAAAGGTCTACAGGAAATTCAAACAGGGAAATGGCATAGGTTTATTTTTAGTCATGGACATGATTTCCTTCAAAATAACACTCATCTCAGTCTTGTGAAGTAAGCTGCTTCTTGATGTTGTGCA
Source organism: Neodrepanis coruscans (assembly GCA_013400695.1). Classification (NCBI taxonomy): domain Eukaryota; kingdom Metazoa; phylum Chordata; class Aves; order Passeriformes; family Philepittidae; genus Neodrepanis; species Neodrepanis coruscans. The sequence continues at coordinate 36,668 of VYZS01043027.1, read as the reverse complement.
TTCTCAAAGTTCTTATGCCTTCCTGCCTTGCAGAATTCATAGTATTTCTATTGAAATGGCAATATTTCAGCATGGTAACCATGAATGTCCTTGTTTTATGGATTCTCTTTCATGCGGGGTATGTGTCCTTAAGGGAGGCATAGTTTGGGTAACTTAGCATTAAGGATTACCTTTCATCTGCTTTGAGATTGAGAGAGACGTGGTAGAGAGACAATGATTAGCTGGCAATTCCTAATCACTGGTTCAGTTTACTGGTGTGTTCAGCAGATCCTGCTTGGTTACTCTTCAGGACCAGTCACTACCAGTTTGACTTTCAGCCTTAATGCATTGGTTTAGTTTCTTATCTCTGTCCTAGCTAGACTGGCTAAATGGAGAAGTCACAGCACTGATTGAGACAGGTTTTTGCTCCAGTAGATATTAAGGGTGATGACATAAAAGGATCTGTTTAGCCATGGGTGTTCTAGCCTGGCTCCTGGTAGTCTGAATAGCTTGTGTGTCGCTAAATCACTCACCACAACTTTTGCTGAGGACTGGAGCAACAGTCCACAGTACTGATGAAAATGAAGCCTGGTATTCTAGGGCTGCTCTGCATTAAAATGCCCAAGGTTTTGCTCAGTCTAAATAAATACGTTACTAAATATTGCTAAATGCAACACTGGAGTATTCAGGGAGCCCACTTTGTTTTGGCTGTAGAATATTTTTTTTTTTGAAATCTACGAGACAGGTCTTTGCCTTTAAGCCCAGTCCACTCAAATGTGTACACAAAGTTCATCTTTTCATGGAAAGCAAGGCTTCAGGCTAGAGGATGTTGACATTGGAAAGATTTCCTAGTCAAACTGTTTTCCTGTCCTGATTCCTCTCTGGGGTCCTGGGCATGATGTAAGGGCAGGGAGAGGAGGGGAAAAAAGCCTTCAAAATGGCTTGTGCTGCAAGTTGCCAAGTTTTATGTAGTAACTGGATGCGGAAATTGAGCTTCTTTTAGAAATCCATCCTTGGGGAGATCCCTCCTTCCTCAGGGGAATCATTCCATGCTGTAGCTGAATCACATCCAAAACTACTAAATGCTACTGGTCCCTGTCCTGCTATTTTTCACTACTGTGTTTCACATTGCCTGTGGCCTTCTCAGGGTGGCTTCAGGTGGGTTTCAGTTATTTTTCCCCACTAATTGTGTGGGCAACAAGGCTTTGTCAGCCTTGTGTGAATCCCATGGCACCCTTAAACAGAAAAGACCATTGTAGTTGTGGCACGGGCAGTGAGAGTCCATAAAAACGTGTAAAACTGATGAGACTCTTTAGTTAATGATGAAAGAGGAATATATCTCAGGATCCCTCCCAGGGCAAGTACCAAATAGTGTAAAATCCAAGTTTTTCTCTTCTCTTTCTGAATGGTTATCTGGACAATTGAAATCAAAGAGGTCTGCTGAAAGAAGAGGAAGGTGAAAATATCTCGGAAAAGATGTGGCTTGTTATTCTGGCAGTCCATATCAGGATGCAGGCTCCTCTATTTGTAGTTCCCTTTGTTCTGCCTGAAGTGGCTGTGTACAGCAGCAGATGTCCCCAAGCAGGTCCACTTTTCTTTCCTCTGACGGAAATGGTTTTGAGGCAAACAACATTAGTTTGGCTACAGGGATTTTGATCCGTGGAGAGAAGTTAAAAAAAGCCTGTTATGACAAGGGATATTTATCTGGCAACTGCCAGCTGATAGCAGAAGACTAGGACAGATTTACTCACTGGTCAGACTTTTGCATCTCTTGGCTGCACTAACGGAGGCAAATAAAGCAAAATATGGCCAGATACAGCTGTGTGTGACCTTATGGAAATCCTCGTTTAGATTTATTGGTGACTTACCCTGGGATGGAAAGTTACTGCAGTTGTTGCTTAGGCAGAAAAGTGCAGGAATAACAGCACATAACAATATAGAGTGAGACAGCATTAACATGAGCTCTGTACTAAGCCCTGTGATGATCCCTTGTCATCACTTGGGCACTACAAAAGCTAAGGGAGGTGATTGCCTTGTCAGAGTGGGAGGAGTGAGTTGGCATAACAGCTCTGCACTAACCCTACCCAACCCCTGGGATGTGGTTTAAAGCAGGCAGCAAATGTAAAACAGGAAAGCAGCTAACTTTAACAGATAAGGTTGTTCCCACACCCTACTTTTTTACATATGCCTAGATCCTCCCAGGTCTTAGGTTAGAGCCAATTGGGGGCAGTCAGAAGCCCTTATGACCGCAGTGGAGTCACATTTCTTTCCAGAATTGCTCACCTCACTGTTCTACTCTGTCATACACATAGGCATGACTTCCACTGTCTTTTACTTCCTCTCTAGGTTTGCATACACTGACATGGATTTGGTATTGTTAAAACATGGGCAGTATATTCTTCATGCAGCCGTACTTAGATTTATACTCAGATTGGTGGTTGCTCTTGAAGCAGGAGGTGAGCTAGAAGGAGGCCATCAGTGATGGAGCTGACAGAAGTTGCTAAATTTCTTCCAGGGTTATGTACATCTTTTCATATTCATACCCTCTTATAAAAATCTGGAATAAACCTTTTATCCTTCCTACCTAAGGAACCTCTTGTATCTAAGCCATTTTTTCTTCCTCTCTCTTTTCCATGGGACTGCTATTCAGAACAGCATCCCAGACAAGCTCCCTGCTAAACAAATGCTTCTGTTTGCTGCAAGCTTGGGGAAAGAAAAACAGGAATTGTTTTTGATGTCTGTTTTTTATCACATGATAGGTACAGTTGCTGGGAGGGGTCCAATACTGTGTGTTCAGGGATGTGAGTATCTCTCTCCTATTAAATTAACGACTGCCATTCTCCTATGAGAGTGACAAGAGAATCTCAAAATTATTATACAATAATGTACTTCTAAAATTATTTACTGCTGTAACTCCATACCTCTTTGTGCAAATTTTGAAGAGGTGACTAGAAGGTAGAATTGACCTTTGATTGCTCCTGGCTATACATCTAAACCCAGAAAACAAGTCAGCACTCATGGATGCTGGGGCCAAGTGGTGGGGGTGGGTGAATTTCTCTGTCCAAATGAGAGTGACTCCACCCAAAGCACATTGGTGAAGTGCTCCCTGGTGCCCACACTCCCTTGGGAGTATGCTGAATGGCACCAGCCCTGGATTGGGCCATGTGGGTGCAGGAGTGGGCACTTGTCTGTGCCAAAGCAGTGTTGTATTTCTCAGTGTGGACGTGACAACTCAGTGTACCCCCAGCTGCATAGGTAGAGGGGTTACAGGGGATGAGTCGTCCGCACATGGTGCTCAATTGCCCACAGAGCGTGCATGATGACTCTGCCCTGTGGCTGATGGAGCCAAGGTGGTTAGTTTTTCTGGTCAGTTTTTTTTTTTTTTTTAAGCTGATTCGACTCCCAAAATATCACATCAGAATGGGTTTTGATCCCTGCAAATGAATAAGGATGTTTGCTGCTCCCAGCAGGACCCATGCAGCACGTCAACTAAAAAGAAAGAAAACAAACAATCTCCACACCTCCATCAAAATTAGCTGTGACAATAAATATCACTGTCCTGATGGGTAAGAGGGGAGGTTGGTAGTTCAGGAGGCATGGGAAGGTCACAGATTAGGTCAGCTTTTCAGATCACCCTGGCTAAGGCTGATTCTGTCTGAACTGCAGCAAAGAGCCTGCTTCAGAAAAGAGGGGAAAAGGCTCAGTCATCTTGAGGCTTTTCCTCAAAAAGTCGGTAGACAGACCTTCAAAAGATAGTGTGTTGGAAAGGAATGGGTAAGATTGCCAAAATTTGAGGAAAACAGCCGATTTGTGCTGTGAACTGCAGCAAAACTTCTCGTCTCACAGCCAGTTGTATGGTACACCCGGCTTACACAGATGGGTTGTCCTTAGTGAACTGGCCTGGTATTTATCAAGCTTTCCTTCAGTGCAGCAGTATCTTCTAAAGTTGTATCACCTCATACCCCTGACTGGGAAGCTGTTTAGCTCTTCTCTCTTTGCCATCACTCTTACAGAGTGATTTATCTTATGAATGAAATCCCAGTGTGACCTGCTGAATAAATCACATGTCTAGGAAAGGCCTCTTATATTTTTGTGAAAGAATCACCAGAGAAGTGAAGGGCTTTGGTATGGGATATAGGAAGTCAGATAAGGAGGCTGATAAACTCTGGGTTTTCTCTAGATTGCATGGTTGAAGAATAATATTTTGCTGTGTACTATGCTGCAAACTAAGCACTGAAACAGACTGTTTAGGTGAGTTAATTTCCAGACAGGTATAATAAAACTGTACATTTTACAAATGATGCCATTGATGGACTTGTCAGGAAGGCATATGGACACTAAATGTAACCAACTCCACAATGAGGACCATTTTTTTAGCTATTTGAACAACTTCAGCACTGAAAGTCTCCAAATCACCCCTCTGAAGTGGTCCCAAATCCTACGGTGATATATTTGTGCAGATTAAACCAAATCTCCTAAATACCAGAATAAGATTAAACGATTAAGGATAACTTTTGTAACTGCAGTGGAAGATGGTATGGGTTTGGTGACAGCTCTATTTACATCATGCAGTGATGCTGCTGTTGAGCCATGATTGCAAGCCACAGACCTGCTTTCTGATGCGATCTTGACAACTAAGAATGAAATAAATTTAGATGGAAACCAGCATGAGGATTCAATCTAGAGATCACTGTTTCTTAGAGAAGAATTGTTTTCCTGCTCTGCACATATACTTCAGACTAGGTCTGTATAAATCCCCAAAGTCCAATGTTTATCAGATTTCTTCTGATATTTTTTTGGTTTTGAAAAGAAAGAGTTCTAGTTTGGGAAACTTTTATATACTACAGTCTACAATCTTGCTTTCGATATTGAAAATTTATATTTTAAACAAATTTCTTTACTAGTGCTATCAGAAATACCTGTAATTATTAAATTTGAGATGAGTTTAAAAAATCTTCCTCTACATTCTGTTTGTTTTTCAGGTTGGGACTGAAATGCAGTTTTTAACTCAGGTAATTTTGCTAGGTTCCTAGACCTGCCTTGCTTGTGGTGTGGCTATTACATAGTAATATATTATTTATTTACCTACACCCAGGTGTTTAGACTGGAACAGAACTCCCCTTCCCAGCAAACCTTTCAAAACATTTCTATTTACTTCAAGTTCTGACAAAAAATAAACATAAAAAAGAAGAAGGCTGTCTGTAAGCTGACAGTAGCCTTTTAAATACAGTAACAATGGCCCAGCACTGGTGAAAAACCTGTGCTGCAGACACATGCTTAGGAACTGCCCTGTACAAGGACTGTGTATCTGTGGCCATCAATTTACTCTCCTGCTGGGGTCCAGCAGAGGGGCTGGGAGCATGGCAGGCCAGCCACACCTGCACCCAGCACCCTCTGCACCCCAGTGACAAGCTGGTGAAGCAGAAGGGATGCGTGGTTCCTATCATCCTGCCCCATCTTGCCTTTCTCAGACTGGTGGCAGAGCCCTGGACTACTGATACATTAGGATCTCTCCTGTCACATGTCCCATTTATTATGTTCTTTGTCATCTTTCATGGTGGTGCTTTCTTTCTGTTCTTCTGCTATGTCTTTATCCTGGGAAGAGATTATTCAAGTCTGATAACTCACTGTTCAAGCAAAATGTTTGGCCAGCTGTGTACTGAGTGTTTCTGAACACCAGAAGTGAAGTAATATTTCCCTGAGTATTTTTTAGTGTTTATGTAATTTCAGCATTTATTCCACAGTCATTTCTGCTGGCAACATTGAGACACCCCATCCCCAGGTTTGAAATCTGGGCTTTTCAGATAAGGTCTTTGGGAAAGCTCTACTGAACATGTGGCTGTCCCACATGGACCTGAGACATTGATGCTGCTGGAGAAGCACATGAGACCAAGGTGCCAGCGTGTGTCAATGGCCCCGCGCTGGGAACCGTGGTCTCCCTAGCATGCAGAAGGATGTTGCTCTCAATCCTTGTCCTTCTATGAGCACACAGCTGCCCAAGGGCACCATGGCAAACCCCTCGGCTTTTAGTTGCTTCTCACGCCCATCCTCTACAACATAACTCATGCCAGCCCACCTGCTGCTCTCAAGGGACTGATGTGAAGCCAGTCTATGTCTGGGAGGGCAGTTGCTCTGGCAGAACCAGAGGTGGCACAGCTTGTCACCTCTGCAGGCAGAGGCTTTGCCTGCATACATCCACAGTCTTTTTACAGCCATTTCATCTCACTTTCTTATCAGAAATAGCTCTCCCCTCCCCCTGGCACTTCCCATCACCTGGTGTATTTATAGAGAGCAGTTGAGGTCCTGCTCAGCTAAACTGAGGCTGTTGAAACCTTGCTATGTTACCACTGTCTGTGCTTTGACAGCTTGTGTCTAATAAAAATTCAGTCCCGTGGCTCCAAGTCTAGAGCTCACATCAGTATGCAAAAACAAATGCAAATACAGGAGAGTTCTTGCTGGTTGATGCAGGTGAGCAGAGAATGGTGCTGCCCTTATATTCATCTTTTTTCCTGTCTTGGCTTCCATTTTTGACCTTATTGCAAGCCTTGGCTATGGAATTTCCACTGCCTTTTTCTGTGGCATCCCTTGTAGAGGGATAGAACATGGTAGCCATCAGATACAGCATAATTTTTTCCACTCTGTCTGGAACTCTGCAGCTCTGGGGTTTCAGTTCTCCTGCTGATTGCTTTGAAGTTACTTTTTACCATCTCAAAAGTGTCGCTAAATTTTGAGACATCTCCTTCTTAGAAAAGACAGGGAGATGCTGCTGCTCAATTTTCTTCCAATTTCTCCACTCAATTATTCCTCAGCACAACTTATTATAAAATGCAATCATTCTCTTTTCTGACCAGCATGGATTTCAGCCATTTGATTTCTCACCAAGTGCAATTTTTACTGTTTTTTTTGCTATTGCTTCCTTTCTCTCTCTCTCTTTTTTTTTTCTTTTGTGTGTTGTGTGTATGTAGCATACAAGATTCCTACAAAATCATCAGTAGAATTTTTGAGTCCATTTCTGTAGCACATTTATTGGTATCTAGCAGTATTTTTTTAATGTTAATTTTGAATACATGTATTTTACAGCCTGAGTTTTTGGTAGTTACTCTCCATGTCTGGGTCATGTTATTAATTTTTGGACAGCTGCTCTTCTATCACATTTTAAATACTGTTTTTGGTAAGGTTTGGGCCAGCTGGTTTATTTCAAGTAAGAACAAATCAGAGCCATCATGCCTCACACAGACTTGGAGAGGACCAGCCATAATAATGGGAATAAGATAGATTTTTTTACCCTGAGGCTGAAGAGAAAGTTTCATTTAGGAGATTTGCTTTTTCCTCTTCAGATGTCAGGCAGGTAGATTGTTCATTCAACATGGTTGGTATCTTTTTCTTGACTGAAAGCAGACAGACAGCTCAACCTAACTGCACAGAGAGGTTAGCTTGCTTTCCCTTTTCAAGTAAAACAGGTTTATATGTTTCTGTGGGGCTGGCTGAACAAACAACAGGTGAATCTAAAAAAGCCCTCTGGAAAATCCCTACAGTTGATGCACTGGGAAATGACAAGGAAGTGTGTTAGAGCCACTCCCCTTGCTGGAATAGCCTGTCTTCTGCTAATGCCCTTAGAGAGTAGGGAAGTGGAGGATGGGGACAGTTCTAGAGGGTAGCCTGTAGACAGAGTGTGGGTTCTGAAAGTTTAGATAAAGTGTGCAAAAATCATGACTTTATGTGCTTGACCATATTCAGACTAAAATCTGTTTCCCTGAAATGTTTAGGGTTCTGTAAAGAGCCCACTTTAAATATAGACAGGCATTTGTATGCTTGTTATAAAGATCAGTGTGAACAGGGAGGTGGCCATCTAAAAATGGGACATGATGACTTTTCACATAGTTGCTAAACAAAAATGTGATAGCACAGTGCAAGATGTTAAATTAAATGGCTGTTTTTGAGGATAGTTCCACTTAAAATATACGGTCTGTACCTCTTTACCTTACTGCCCGTACTAGATCTGCTATTGCTGTAATGGGATCAATCTCCAAAAAGTTCTGAAATTTTTTTTCCTTTTAAGTCTTACAAGAGTAGCTTGCAATTGGATCAGATTTCATTCTCAACTATTGATCTCCGAATCTACTGTAGCCTTTTGCCACTTGTGCTACTCAAACAGAGGAAGGGCAGCCTTCGCTGGGGGGGTCCACACTCAGGGCTGTAGGGTGAAGAGCAAATTGTGAGGGAGCCCGCACCCCTGACCCGCTCCTTAGGCATCCAGCTAAAGCAAAAGTGTTGTCAGTATTTTAGGGCAGCTAACTGGCTTGGTTTGTAGGTGAATGGAAATACCTCTGGCCTTTTGTATTAAATTAAAAAACCAACCAACCCAAAACAAATCAAACAACCCCTCTAGTCTGAAGATTTTATCCCTCTACAACAGGAAACTCATTTGGCAGCATTTGCCCTGACAGTGACTTGTGCTGTTACACACTGGGACATGCTTGGAGAAGTCTCCTACTCCCTTGGAAATACAGTTGGAAAAAAAATCTGTATAAACAACTGCTGCTCCAAAACATGCACCTTTGGTTGAACCATGGTGTCCCAACTCAGTATATGTGCCTTTTTTCTGGAAAGGGATTCACACTATTATCAAAAACAAAGGCTGAGAATCCATAAATCTGGGCTGAGACCATGCTGTGCCTGGTCCCCTCATTCACCATCTTCTGCTGTGTTGTCTACAGTGCCACGTCCCTCTTGCCTGTCCCACAGGTTTCCCTCTGCCTGGAAGGAAAGGGGTTTGTCCTTCCTATACACCTTTGCCTAGCCTCTTGACTGCACTGAGGGAGGTGGTACCTAGTAAGTTTGTATAACAAGAACAGAAAACAGCATTTAATGAGCACTGAGACCAAAAGGCATCCACACATGGCCAGGTGGGGCTGGCCACTTCCAGTGAAGTGCCCAACAAAGGGGCTGGTACCTGCTGCTGCTGCCTGGTGTTACTCCTCTGCTGAGTATTGCCTACTCAACACCTACCTATGTCACGCTTGTTTTCTCATGGATCTGATCCCTCTAAGAGGTTTTTGTCCTCATATTGACACAGCAAAGTACCACCCAGTGAAGTGGATCATCACAAAAGGTTTTCTGCCATAGATAAATTTCTGTATTATGAGAAAGGACCTCTCTGAAATAGCTAGATCATGGACATTTTTGGTGTGCTGTGTGGTATTTTTTTTTCTTTAATTAGTTTTAACTTTTGCTAACAGTTCTCTGGTATGCATCATTAAAGCTTACCATGAAAGCTGTAGTAACCTTGTGTGTTTCTCTGAAAGTAAAGGATCCTTGGAAGAATCCACAGTCCTGTGGTTCAGCACAGCCTGTGTCTGGTTCCTTTCCCTCTGAGTCACAGGGCTGTGACACTAGGAAGGTCATGGGACTGCGGAACATACCACATACAGTGGGTGGATTTGGGGTTTCTTTCATCATAACCTCAGCTGATACCTCTTCTCCCTCAGTGACCTTCTGCGGATTTTTACTAAATCTAAGCCATATGCAGTGTTGGCATAAAACCATTCAGTCGATATTTAGAATCCCAGAAAGCATCCCTTCCATGCGGATGTCACAAAGTTCTGTACCCACAGATCAGTTTCCATAGTAACTAATGTGGTTCAACGAGAGGGGAAAATCAGAGGATTCTGAAAGGCAAGACTAACACTGGAAGGGAGTAAGTGGAACAAACAGCATGTACAGTGGCTTGGACCACACCACTGTGATGTGTGTTTTAGGGAGACTTGCATGGTTTGTGAACCGTTCCTTTCCTCATGAGACATGTGGTCATGTCAAAAGCTTGGCAGTGCAAAGTAAAACGGTACTTCACAGTATTCCACACGTACAAATCCCATGTCAGCTTATATTTATTCACACACTTCATGAGCACATGGAGGCAAGAGGAAAATGAATTTTATTGCCTATTTCAAAGAAAATTGTCATACTAACATTTTATGTCTTTTGGAGAAGCAAACATGCATTCTTCCAATCCTCCTTCCTCATCCCTGCTGCAACAATGGAAGATGTCAAACAGAGGAAAAGAGTAGGACTCACTCTTTTTTTTTTAAGGAATCACTTTTCAGCTTCTTATTTATTCCATGCTGTCATGAATGCCACCATCAGTGGGTATAAAACTATGGTGCTACTAACATATTCTTCTATATGCTGGCCAGAGTCACTACTATTGATCAGCCGTGGGATCTGATGAACTGAAGTGTATTTTCTCCTTCAGCCATGTGGTGCAACCCAAGGAACAAGCATATTGGTTAAAAATATATTTAAAATTAATTTATTATGTGAATCTAGAATCTTGCCTGTCACAGATTGTATGGCATGATGTATATTCCTCTGGGAAGCAAATGTTTAGAATGTTAATACTGTGAAAATAATTATTCAGAAGTCAGGAAAGATCAGTTCAAAAAGACATAGGCAACTTTGCATTAGTGCATTTGCACCAGCAAGTGTATGTGTTTAACTGACAGCATTCAAATTGCAGTGCCTTGTCCTAGGACTTGGTAAACTAGGTAGAGGCAAAACCACATAAAACAAGATCCATGTCATCCTAGTTTAGCTGGGTGAAGAAAGTTGTCTGAATTAGTCTTCTTGGCTCCGTTTTTAATTAGTGGATAGTAACAGATGTCTCCTGTTGGTGACTCACCCCATCTATTTTATATTGCCATTAGAGGTTTGTGTTTCTGTTACTTTACTAAGAGGGAAACTACTGAAGGATTAAACAGCCAAAGGTTGCTGAGGTGAAGCCCACCTAGAGGTGTACATTCAGTGAAGGTCAGAGGACAGTAACTCTACAAGAGAAGGAAGTTTGGCTTGCTAATCCTTATCCCTATCCACAAAAAGGGCTAGGATCTGTTTGTTGTCCTTAAGGCATAGCATGGACTATACTCTTATACATTTCACCCTCCAGGTGATTTTACCCACTCTGTCTGTTAGAGATGGCCCCTGCCCCTGCTAAACCTAGGCTGGTCCTGAGCAGTGTCTGGGACAGCACTGTAAAGTGTCACTCTGAATTCTGTAACTTAACCACACTGATAGCTCAACAGTGTGGAAAAACGCCAGGAAAGGAGCCATGACACAGCATTGCTTACTAGTGGAGGTGTAGCTAGAGAGTCGAAAACAGGAACCCATTACATGGAAAGGCACAGTGATTGGTGTGACATTATACCTGTTAGAGAAATGACTAAGAAATTTCTGTCAGCTGAGCAGTGCAAATGAAGGCTGTGACAGAATTAAAAAGGAAAATCCACATGAGTGGTAAAGATCTGGGGCACACAGAGAGCATGGCTATTCTGGGCCTTGGTGAGGCTGACAGACAGACCCAGCACTTCCTGGCAATATGCTTAGGAGTGGAAGTGTGATGTTCAGTTCAGATACATAGCTACTCTTGCCTCCATAGCCAAAGCAGGTTGGAGTAGCCAAGCAGGGAACATCACATAACCACTGCTCCCCGTCTGCATGGTCCATCTCTTTCTGGAGCAACATTCAGCAGGAGGAACCAAAATCCCATAAAGGAGAAACAAGGTGAGGAGAAGCCAAACACCCTACAGGGCTACAGAAGAGAGATACACTTTACTAATGTTCTCTGTGCTCTTTTCCATGCTGATTCATGTTTCTGGGGTACAAAGGTGAGCAACCAAACAGGAGTTATCATTTCTCAGCACCCTTGAACTCTGCTGCACCAAAGTAAAAAAAGAAAGACAGCTGCCAAGAGGTGAGTGCCCTGAAGAATGGTAGGGGATGCTTGAGGAGGGGCAGCCAGCTGTCATTGTGTCTGGACAGCAGAGAAAACCAGAATACAGCCCACAGAACACTCCAGCTGCTTGGGCTTTAATGCATTTTGCCCTGTGATAAAGAAATTACACAGATTACAGCTGAACACAGAAAATATAATTCATCTGGTCTCCAAGCACCAACCCCTCCATCCATCAAGTCCAAAGCGTGCAGCAGAAGCTGAGGCAAGGCAGAGTCTTTCTCACTTCTTCCTAAATACAGGTGGCAGAATTCTGCTTGTGCCAATAAGACATTGAGCTCTGGGGGTGATCAGAGGCACTGCTGGTGCCATTGAGCAGCCAGTCACACTATGTGAGGTCCTCTATGGTGCTGGTGCCACTGGAACCTCAGAAGACCATCAGTGCCTCATTCTCTGCCTCTGCCTTGCTCTACCATTGTCTGCCAGTGCCATGAATGCCTACAAGAGTGCCTCAGCCCAGATACACTGCTCCTCTTTGATGAAAATAAGTCAATGTCTTCCTTGTACTGAAGTGCTGATGAGAGCAGATGAAGCACAGTAAATTTACAGGGGAAACTGTGACTTCCTTTACTTGTGTAAGAAAAGTAACATCCCGTATGCAAAGGTGCAAAGGTTTCCTGTAGCAACATTGTTGTCGTTAAGCCTATATTCCAAGAGAGTAAACTGAAGTTTTTGAAGTTCAATTTGCATCCTGAATGTGCATAATTGAAAATATTTATTATTTCATTGAAGGTGCAGAAGCCACCACGAAAGCGTCTGTGTAACTCCACTTGTAGCTAAGATATGGATAGCATAGGATACATAGCAACTGGTGTAGTGCTGAGCAAACGAGCATTTCTTTTATCCACCATCACTTTCAATTTACAATAGCCACATGAATTTGGAGACTGCAGCAAAAATACTATAGGGCTTTGCACTCCTCAATGGAGTTAGAGAAAGCTTTAAAACTCGAGTAAGAGAAACAGGTAAGAGTTGAGAAACTGTAGTAGAAGCTTTCATATTCAGTTTTTTCATTCATGTTGGAATCATTGCCTGATTTTTTATCATGGAAGCCTCAAGATCCATGAAGGACTCTGAGCTTTTAGGTTTCAATTAAAGCACCATGATTTCACCTGATACTATAAGAAATATTGTTCAGGTGTGAGGGAACAGACAGCACATAATCATGTTGGTGCAAATTAATTTCATACCTGCCTGTCAGCCAACCTGTTTATGTGCCATTCATAGCCTTCCCCAGCACAAGATAACATTGCTGTACCCTCCTACAGAGAGGGTGGATTAACCTAAAGTGGGATCATCTGTGTTTGGGCAATTCTTAACCTGCCACCTCCCCTCCAATATTATTGTAGCAAAAACATATGGAAATATAAGATTCTTCTGCAATTTCCCTCTACACTCACTCAAGCCATATACTATCACCTGTTTTCTGGGACAAAGGACACAAAACTGGGACAAGGCAGGGACCTTTGTGGCAATCCTGACCTCTCTTAATACAACATCCAGTGAAGCCTGAATTGCTTCAGGGGACCATAAGATGTGTGACTCTGTATGTCCTACTCTACTTGCTTTGCTATGGGAGGTGGTAGCCAGGGCCAGAGGGATGGTGATGAACAGATGACAAGCAGACAAGCGCATGTGCTCTGTGAATATTGCACATAACAAATGCAGCATCCCTGCGGATCAGCAGCATCTCCTAAAGCCACTGCTTCAGAATTCACACTGAACTATGTACTCATGCTCTGAGTTCCAGAAAAGTGAATGATGATGAAGAACTGAAGTCTGTGGTGGTTTTTATGCCTGTCTTTAGAATACCAAAATCTCATTTCTAGCTATGTCTTGGCCTCTTTTATCCTTTTGGAAAATTGCTTAAAGGCATATTTTTCAGAATAGTGAATTGGAAACTTCCTTTGATGTAACTTCCATGAGTGTCTGTGATTACCTCCTAGAAGCCAGACCATGAGAAGGTATTTTAACTTGTGTTTGATGGCAGGACATGGGAGAATGTCCTAGCATAGTCAGGACAATTTTTTAACACAGGTAATTCCCTTTTTGCTCTCCATGATCTGGTTTTCATTAGAAGAAATCCTTCATGTTGGAATGAGGAGACTGCTTCCTCCACTTAGCTCTCCATTATCTGGACCAACCTCATCTTAGCCTCTCTGTGATGAGGCTAAAATACATACTGAAGCTGGCAGAACAACTCATAAAGTGAGCTTCTGCTAGGGCATTCAGGATTAGTTTAAGGAAAACCGCTCCTAAGAAAGTAGAGAGAGAGAGCTCTTGAGATATTAAACACAGTCTGGTTGGGCTGTTTAAATGCATGCAGGGATTAACACTTTAACACTGTCCACCCAAACTCAAAATGTCAACATAATAAAGTTTGCAAAAGTGCATGCCAATATTGAAAATGGAAGATTAAAGAGACAATATTGGAAATAGAAACCTTGAATAAGTAAAATGGTTTTATAACTTGTTACTGTTATTTTGACCTTTCAATATGTTTTCCTAAGTTTTATTATGAGGTAATATTATGTTTGGAAAGGAGGCATATGACCTGTGGGGTAGTGTTCAATGGGAAAGATTGCATAAGCAGTGAAGTGAGGAACAAGCTAGGTCCCTTTTCCATACTGTGTAGAGTAAATTAAATTAAAATTTATTATTCTGGTTTCCTGCCTCATTTGGCTCCCAATGGCCCAGCACAAAGACATGTGCAGAGTGCCCATGAGGTTGTAAGTTTGTGCTGTTCTGAAGGGAGAATGCCCAAATCCTTTTTTTTTTTTTTTTTTTTTAACACACATGACTTCTTCCTTACTTGACAAGAAATAAGATTGGGGATGCAGTCACTGACATTCTTGTCAAGCAAGACCAGCAGATGACCCTTTTAGCCTCTGAGCTTGAATCATTTCCTGTGTTTGGTCAAAGTACTACTACTGTTGTCCTTGCAAATAGTATCTCCTGTAGCTCTGCATCTGGTTTTCTTCATGGATGTGAGACCCATTAGAAGATTTAGTGGTTTCATCTCCTGATGGCAGCATTTCAGGCAGTGCTTTCAGTGTTAGCCTGCTCTAATAAGAGGAATCCTCAGGTCCTACAGATCTGCTTGTTGGTTGGTGTTCTCTATGGGCACCCAAACTAAGAGGTGTAATCCTTGAGCCTTTCTGTTACCTTTCTTACGAAACAAAACTAAACCAAAAACTAAAATGGAACACTGCCCTCTAATTTCCCAGATTCCTCAGGCTCATATTGTAGTTTATTGTCTAGAAGTAGTTAATCATAACTATGATATTCACTAAAGTAAAGTATGTTATTGGGTTGGTAAGTCCCCTGCTGATGATTAACTTGTTATAATCTTCATAGATGACTGAAGTTTTTATGTTCCTCCAATACTTTGTGAAGAAAGAAATGATGTTTTATTGTGCCTGATGTTTTCTTCTCCCACAGATGTCCCTATGCTGCATCTGTACTTGCACAACTTGTTGTGCCCCACTTTTATATTACATTCCTTATTGTTTGTGAGTAGCAATAATGATTTTCATTGTGCTTCTTTCTAATTTTACCAGGGTTGATAATCTGACTCCCACTGTTCCTCTATTTTAGCATATACATTTTTCTTGCACAGCTGTTAGAACAAAGAATATACTTTTGAGATTTCATCTTTCAAACCAAACTGGAAAATTGTCATCTGGCAGCTCCTTGTCCAGTCAGAATGGCAGCAGTGGATACAGTAATAACCAGTATAGAGCTAATAAGGAAGTTTTTGTGCAGAGCTGTATTTCTTAGAAACAAATGAATCAAAGAAGCTCAAGTTCTGTGCTTCTGTGGACTTGCCAAAAGAGAGCTGTACTTTGTGGTGTGTTCCTTCACCTTTTTACTCAAAATATTTTACAAAATTAGTTTGGTTTTAGATGGCAGATTTTTTATCTCCTTCAGATGCTGTAAAGATTAACCCCATTACCACCTTCCACTGAGCTGATTTCTCAGCAGTGCCTCTCATTTAAATTCTGTAGGTAACCTTGCACTGTTCTGTGTGAAAGCAGTAGTAAAAATTTCTTTTGATAGGAAAAATTGTATTGATTCAGACTTCACAGAAATGCAGATTAACACAAGGTTCAATGGTGATAGGTAGTGGTTTTCATTAACAAACTTCTCAAGACTTTGCCCTCAACAGCTCAGCTAAAATGGAAGTCTTTCAGATTGGAGACCAAGATGTACTTCCTATCCTGTGCATCTCTTAAATGATTCAATTAACCAGTTTTCTGGTTGCACATAAATAACATACAATGAGAATGCTGGCAGTGTTAGACACAGTCTTCGGAGATATTGAGTTAGCTGCTACTATATTATTAGGAAACTTGGTTCACTCATTAAATTTTGCTTTTCTTTTTTCTCTGCACTTATTAGGGCACTTGTTACTTCCTTGTTGCCCCTAATACTTTTAAGATACAGTTGTGGTCTGGGATCTCATCCACTGAGAGGGCATACAGCCTGCTGCAAGCAGTGAGTCCCAGGACATTGCTGCCAATCTCCCTTGCTTGTATCATCATTATTCCTAGTCTTGAGATGGGAAGTGTGCTCACCCTGCCCTTGTCTCTCAAATTTCTTGGTGATAGTCTAATAAGTGGTTATCAGAGCCCCTCTTTTATCACAAGAGGTGACTTTTTATATCTGATATGTGACACCAGGCTTTAGTGCCAGCTTGACTTTTTCAAAATGAATATACAATTTTAAGTGCTTTATAATAGAATAAAGATTTGGTTTTAACAAGTCTTCCCCTCCTCAACTATTTTAAAGGTTAATTATTAATTATTTGTGCCAATGGTGTCACAGTGCCATGGCAGAGCCCATGAAAACAGGAGCATAAGAGGCAGGGCGACACATATGCACCATGGAGGTAAGGGTCTGCCAAAACTAGAGTGGGCATGGTGGTCCTTTGCAGCAAGGGTGTCTGGCTGCAGCTGGGGGATGAGGCAACATCCTGCCAGCGTGGCATAGTGGTAGGTCAGGTAGTCATCCATTAAGAAGGAGTTGAAGGTTCTGTTTCGTGCAGGCTGTATTGCATAAGCATGGGGGACAGGATGGCACATGTCACCTTATACTGTCTCCAGAAACCCTGCATCCCTGTAGTTTCGGAGTTGCAGTTTATGTGGAAAGTGATCTGGGCACTGAAAACCTTAGAAAAACAATCATCTATCTCTGTGAGCAGTATTTTTGTATGTTTTTTTTCCTTTGTTTCTACTAAGAGCACATAAATGCATTGACAACATGTATGTGGACTCTAATTACAAGATCCTTACTCCGTTCAGAACGTCCTGCAAATAAATTAGCAAACTTCTTCAGGATCCTCTGAGGCAGAGAGACATTGTTAAAATTACGCTTCTCAAAGAGCTTGACATTGTTTTGACGTGTTTTCCACACGAAGCATGGCAATATGCTTACAACCAATACACTTATTTCAGTCAGGAAAAAAATGGGATGGTGAAGGAGGAACAGTAAGTGAGAGCCAAACTAAATTCTTTATGAGGATACACACTCTTTCCTTTTTAATGTGGGGCATCTGCTCAGCTTGCTTGCATACATGATCATTTGTAAGTCAATGGGGAACCTTCCCTCTGCAGTCTCAGAGGCTCGGGAGTGTCTGCACCGTAACCCTATGTTAACTCCCAGTCAGTGAACATAAAGAGTTTTGGAAATGGTTTGCAGAAGTCCCCCCAAAAAGACTTACTGCTCAGAGGACCTCTCTAGCCATTTCAGACCTTTCCAAGGACTACATGCTATCTATGCTTGCTGTTTCCAGTAAGGATGTCTTCTTACGATGGAGGCCAGCATGTGCTACTCAAAGGGGCAGCAGTCTGGGGCCACATGAACTTCTTGGCTATTTTTACGCTATGGAGACAGATTGTTCTCCGGAACAGCCCTAGATTCTGGGGAAATCAAAGTGTTTTAGAGCTTCCTGTCCCAAAAGCCTGGGAACATCTTGAATGACTGAGAATTAGCTCTGTGATTTCTGAGTCTGTCTGTGCAGTCTGGTATTAGTCTTCAAGAACTTTTCAAAAACATCCTTGGAAAATAGCAAAGAGAGGGTTATTAGGAGGCTGGTGCCAGCCCTTTAACATTCTCAAAATTCTACCCAGGGAAAAAAATAAAGCCAAAAACATTCAAAGAATGCAGTCCTACATACAAATTTCAACAACTCAGCAGTACAGCATGCTAAATATTAATAGTGACTTGTCTAGTATCCAAAAATTCATCATACGCCTCCATCCCAGTCCAAAGGAACATTCAGCCAAGTGACATGATCAAATTTCTTGTGTACAGTTGCAATCCTACTCCTTGACAACACTTGAAAACAATTAAAAGCTTCATCCATAAAAATACCATGTGAAAGCATGACCTTGCTCAGAGAGAAGTTCAGTGCAATCAGACTTATCCACTGGGAAACTTGCATAAAGCAGATGTGGAAATCCCAGCCTGGAAAGGACCTGGGAGGGCTGCTAAAGTCAGGTCCTTGTGCTTGCATGGAGCCATGTCACGAATGTGATTCCAGCTCCATCTTCAAGCTAACTTGGAGTTTTGTCCTTCCTCTACTCCTATTTTGGAAGCTTTTTAATCTTTAATCTTAATTATTGCTTATATTTGCAACTATGTTTGGAACTTACTATTCCAGGTAAGTAAGTGATGAAGCAACACGTTATAACTCATTTATTCTTCTCTTTATACACAAGCTTAAAATTTCTCTAAATGCAAAAGGGAAATAGATGCCCAACAAAAGTATTACATAAACTGTGGAGTTGGAATGTAATGTATCTAGCTTCTAAGCTTACCAGACTCTTCTAGAATATTCCTTTACAGAATGAATTTGTATGAATTAGAAAAATGAATGAAAGTATCAACTACCTAGTCTGCTTCAGTTTTATGATTAAACTTGAGAATCATTCCTGTTGTGATCTCCTGTCAAATATTCTGCCGCCCCCAGGTGTCACGTGCATGTTGCCAAAAAGCTTTCCAAAGAACAGAATGCTGATGTTCATGTGCAAAATCTGTTGCAGATCTCAGGATCCCAAGTACCTTGAAGTAAAGGAGAGGAGTAGGAGCATAAGCTGAGCAAATTGTGTTCACATATTTAGGATATGCGTGGAAGGATGAACGGAGAAAGAATGAAGAGTGTGTATAGATTTGGAGGATGGATAGCAGCTCAGCTTACAAATGGAGTCAGCTTCTGGATTTATTGCATGTAACATTATTGAAATACACCCAACCTTATTGCAGTCTCCACAATTTCTTATGACACATTAGGTTGTTGTGAACAATAAATTATTAGAGGATTTGAAAGGAAGTCCCTTCTTTGAAAAATTTACAGTCTGAAGCACTGATTTTTGAACTTTTCTGCTCATGACCTTGTTCTCCATGGCCTCAAGTTGCAGTATCATTGGCATGAGTGCTTCCAAGCTCACAGCTCCAAGAGAGGAAATTGCTGACCTGGAAACACCGTCTGGCCAGTCTGAGGCAACCCCCTTGCTTATTATTTATTTGTATTAGAGGAGGACTAGAGAGAGATGCTGCAGGGTTGAGTCCCAGCAGGGTGTCTGGCAGTTGATGAGGGGAGTTGAAAGAGGGGAGGAAGCAGCAAGGTGGCTGTAGCAGACCAGTTGGCTCACCATCACAAGGCCTGGGGAGCAGGCAGTGTGGCAGAGGGGTTTGAGGGAACATCAGAGATGGCAATGTTGGGCTGCTGATGGAGCTGTTGTGGGGACTTCCTTTCACAACAGATGTATGGCAGGGCAGGAAACATTTATGTATTTGCTAGAAAATCTTTGCAATTATTGTTCAATATCAGGGGAATTGTGCTATGACAGGAACTCCTGCAAATGACCAATATATTACAGTTTGCTTAGTCTGTGCAAGACCTGGAAAAGAATTGGTGTTCTATCTTTATTTTTTTCGCACCCCACTAGTCTCTCTGCATTTCAATAATATCACAGCAAGGTTGTTTTCAATTACAAAGAAGTGTCAGGAAGGTGATCTACATTACAAGAGACATTTTCGTAGAAAGCAGTCTTATACTACACAGAAAACACTTATAGTTCCAGATTGCTTCTCTCCAAAATTTGCTCTAGCAAATTGCATCCTTTATATAACAAATGGTCCTTTAAAATGAAAATCATTAGACCAAAATAAATCATAATAATCTTTTTTCAAATATTTTTTTCTTGGGCGGAGAGAGACACATAGCAATGAGATTAATATTGGAAACAGTTTACAGTGCATACAAATTGAAAATGAATTCTCAAGTAGAGGTAGAAATGTGCAAAATGATCATGCTGAAAAAGGTGTAGAAGGAACAAGAGGCTTGGTCAAGGTTGAATTGGACCTGAAACTGTAATATGAAGTAGCTTTAAAAAGCTAACCCTAACTTTCAGTTGCAGATGTGAAACCTAAAAAGCCTAACAGCATATCAAATTTCAGAAGGAAAAAAAATTGCAGATATTTGAATAGTGTTGTCACTGGAAACGAAGAGACATTCTTTGGCTATCCCTTAGCTGAGGAAAAGAAGCAAGAAAAAAGAAAAACTATATAGGGATAAGAAAGATGAAAAGAAATATATGAAGCTGAGTGTCATGAAGATTGTTTTGGCAGAAAACTGTACAGGTATTGAGCAGAAACTGACTATACCATAGGTGGCTTCTATAGTGATGATGAGTTTATCTTTTTGTGTATGACATCTGACCAAGATGAAACGTGCGGGAACTTACAAGAAGTTAGCATGGACATGGGCCAGGACTGTGAGATGAGCTGATCTCATATCACAGCTGCCCACTACAAAAATACCCTCTGCTGTCTTGTTCATGCTTGATGTGCCATTTGATGCAAGAAAATAACAAAATAGTGAAAATTAAGTGAATGGGATAAAATGCCAGAACGATGTGAAATGCTGGAACTAAGACTGAATAAGGAGAAACAGCTGACAAAATATGTTGTTGGCTAGTGTGATAAGAAGTTCCCTGCACAGGATGTGCCACATGAAGATGTGCAAAATCATCAGGAACCATGGCTCCTATAAAGGAAACAAAACAGGAAATGTCATGAATCATTAGCAAGCAGGCACTGGACAGGTTACATGGCTTGATGCCAAATTAAATTAATAATTTATCAAGGTTGGAAAAAAATACTTAAATAGCATCATAATATTATGACACAAGCTTTGGAAAGACACACTGAAAACTGAGGCTCATCATCTCTGCTCAGAGACAACATGCGAAAGAGAAAGAAGTTACACTGCCACAGTGTGGGATGCCTCATTAAATAAATAGTCCCAGACACTAATTATGAGTACATAGAAACAGATACAAAAAGGCGAGCATGCTTGGAGACTTAGGAAGCTTCAAGAGTTGCCTGGCACACAGTTAACAGTGACAATCTCTCTACGGGAAGCTATTTCATCAGCATCCCATCTGTAATCTTCAACTAATTACTCACTGGTTTGCATCTCAGATTTGTGCTAAGTCTCCTTGTGTCCATTTGTTACCAGCATTGTTTAGCAGAACTTGAATGTTGGAGATGAAGGCAGCATTGGGCTTTTGGTCAAGATAAGCCAACCCAGTAATACACATTTCAGAGGAGGGAAAAAAAAAAAAGAAGAAGAGGACCAGTGTGACAGAAATCCTACAGGCTGACATAATTTTCCTGTTCCAATTAAAGGAAGAGAAACTGGTAAAAGTGAACCGGTGTTTTAAAATAAGGTGTCCGCATCTCTCCCTTTATCCTTTTTTTCCAAACATCTCAATATCTCTGTCTTCATCTATAGCTGAATAGTCCTTATTCAGTGAGTATTTACATTTGGTGAATGCAGTATAATTCAGTTAGCTCTTGCTTTCATTGTGAGTCACCTTATAATAAAGTGCCTTAGCTGCTAGCTAGCTCTTTCCTTTATTATAGCAGTGACCTCTAGTGTACAGCTCTCAGGATCCAGACCTAGCATTTCCAGTTTACAGAGCAAGGCCATTTTCCATCTCATGGGAAGGAAGTAGCCTTACAAAGTGACCTTTTTGTTTATTTTGGATTGCTTTTAAAGAAAATAACAAAACTCCCTTGAGACTTGATAGTCAATAAAGTCGAGCTACATCAGCATGTTGGATCTGTGGCTGCCCAGCCCTCACGCTTATTTTCATTTTGGAGTGACTCAGGAAGACATTTTGCAGCCTGTAGCACTGCCTGCACTGTTATTTTATATTTTGATGAGGTAGATTACCTGCACATGAATCTTCTTTGTTAGAATGCTAAATGTCAGATTCATTTTAGTGCAGGACATACTAATGTAGTTCCTAGTAAGTAAAGTCATCTGGGATTTCTTGAAATGAAATGTGCTAATTATTTGTAAGATGATTTATACTTAATTTGTTTCTGCTGTAGAAATTCCAGGGGAATCACTAGGACACACAGTAATAATCTTTCTCTAGTTTTGAGCTCTGTCTTTGATTGAGGCCAACAAAGGAAATTTCATCACTTGTATTCCTATAGGAATACTATGCATTTCATTCTGTGATGCTTCTTGACAGCAGTTTCCCAGACAGTGAGGATGGAGGCTGCGCTATTCCACTACCTGAAGGGAGGCCTCTCACACAAACTGCCAGTGCAGAGGGGTAGGGTGACTTAGGGGGATCAGGGAGGCGGCTCTGAAGTATCACTCCATGGACCACTGAGGGCTCACAGAGAACTGAATCTTTTACCCTCTCCCTGTATCACACAAAGACCTTTAGCCACTCCATCCTTATTTCCAGATGGTGCTTGGAGAGGAGTTTGCCAGTGGCAAGTGATGGGCACCAGGGATCTCTCCAGGCTTCCCTCTTAGCCATAGAACTGTCCTGGGATCTGCCTCTGACAGAGATGGTGACTCCCATCATCCAAGATGTGATAGCACACATATAGCACAACTTCTGGTGATCTAGCAGCCCAGGCCATCTCTCGCCTCCCACAACCAAATTTCTCTGACTGCATTTTCATATTCAAGGGCTGTTGATAATTACCAATACTAATTTAACTTAAGGGCATAAATGACCATGTCAGGAAAACAACTCTTCCTAAAAGCACAATTGTATTTCAATCTGTCCATCTTGACAGGCATTTCCATTCAATAGTTACCAATGTTTCAATATAATTGATAAAAAGAAACTGTAATCCAAGTAATGAGGCAGTGAATGGTGGCTGGCTGGCAGGGTTTATGCACTGTCATAAATAATATACCCTCACCTGTAAATTTCTTTCTAGATGATGAAGTTACAGAAAATCATGGAGGAAGGGGTTAGGAGCTTTCAGGGAAGTGAAGAAAACACATTTCGATACACTTGGATTCCTGCTGCAAAACATCCAGCCTTACTGCTGAAGTGTTTCAAAAATAGACAAGCTTGCTCATTAGCCTTGCGAGAATTTAAATAGGAGAAGGATCGTTACCCAAATTATATCCCTTAAAAGGGCTTTCACACTGGGGTAAACTTAAAAAAGAACGATTACACAAAAAGCAATTTTCTTTGCCTGCAATCTTCTGTATTCCCCTAAGTCTCATTGGAATAAAAAACTTCCTCCCCCTTCAGCCTGATTCTCTTTTTTTTTTTCTTAATCCAGCTGTGAAATCATAAAGCTCAGTGTTTATGACAATAGTTTGCTACCATGGAAACAGCTATGTCGTCACAAATTTAGTCTTATGATATGACCTCCCTGGCTGCAGGAACAAGACAAAAAAGAAGATATGTTAGAAACAAGACCTTTTTTAACCAGACATGTCTATTTTAAATCCTTTTGCATACTACACTCAGCAGCTCTTTAGTAAGAGGGCCTTTGATACAAACTGTATACCTTGTTACATACTGCTTTATTATTCCATTTGAATTTCTTTGAATGTCACCTTTGAATGTGAGATGCCCTTTTATTGCTGAACATTTTGAATTCCCAGTGTCCTAACACAGCACTGTGATGATTTCTACAACTACAGATCATTGCCCTTCTGAGCAGTTTATTGTACCCTGTGGTTTTGCTTGTTTCCTTCTTTTCAAACAGACAAAAATTTTAAAGGAAAAGAAAAATCCATTATTAAACAGATGTTGGAGAGGATCTGTTGGGATTCTGGGACACCTCCTGCTGCCACATTGTACGTGCGGTCCTCTCATTATTGCTGTACAGAGGAAGGGTCTTTTGTGCATTGGTATAGACAGGTATTTTAACTCTGATGGGCATCTGTCATGCCTTGCCACAATATCCTCTGCCTCCAAGTGAGATAGCCTAGCTGTATACACATGCACAGTCGTTTCTAATATGGAAGGTGCTCTCTAAACTAAAAAACAAAGTAACTGATGAAAGAGCAGCATGATCCTCACTACACAGCAGATATAAAATTTGGCAGCCGAAGCTGTAAACAATCTAGTCCTCCTGTGTCCTTGCTCATTGAGCCTATGTTTCCCCCTAGACCTCTTGCTTTAATAAGTGAACCCATGTGCTTTTGTCATGCAAACCCAGAGGCTTTGGGGAGCTGTAGAGCGGTCTTGGGACTCCAAGGGGCTTCCTGTTCCCCAGCCTCTGCAAAAGAGAGCTGAGAGAGGAGGCTACTACATAGCATAAATTAATAAAATAAATTTTTCAAAATATCCACAGTACAACATTTGGGAGAAAAATTAAGCCCTGAAGTTAGGAAAAGGGCTACAAATTTCCCCTCAGGATTTTCAAACAACAGCTCACCATTTCTGCAAGAGACAGTGTCCAGGCCTCTCCCATGAATTTTGTAGCTATATTAACATTCTTTCTGAGATAAACAGGTAGCAAGATAAAATAGAAAGCTGAAGAAGATCCAGGTGGGACCAGACCCAGCGGAGGGCACAGGGGCTAGACAAACTCGGGTTGGATATATTGAGGGGTGTAAGTTTTGATGAATATTATAAATATAGGGCTATTTTTCTCTCTTTGGACGGGAAACTCTCATTAAAGAATTGCACGTTTTCTTTACCTATTTCTTTACCTTTACCTATTAATTTTGTTTGGAACTTTTCTTTTCTCTGATTTTAGGCATCACTGTAGTTGTAAGTAAACAAATCCTACCGAGGATAGATGTGTTGAAAATCCTCATTAAAATAATTACATAGAATGAAATGTGGGAAGTGTTGTCAGAGAGGCAATGAGGCAACCATTCAGTGAGTGGAAAAGGGAGGGGGATTCAAGTATTTTGCTAGCACAATCCGAGGCACCAACACTCTGCGTCTGCAGGAGCCATCAGGTCTGCACTGCTATATGTAACTAGGGTGTGTGTGCTCTGCCCACACTAGGTTGACCCAGGAGCACACACCTGTCTGGACTACACAGCATATTCTATTTCTCTGAATTACGGAAATTCTCCGTAGTTTCTTAAATACGTGTAATTTTATGCTTGCTTTCTTCTCTCGTCCTCTGCTTGCTGTTTTGTCCTCAATAAATGGATATGGCAGTGGTCTGTGCAATTGTAGAAATACTCTTCTACACCTCACTGATCTCTTTGGATATCTTCCCACCCCTCGTGAATACACTCAGTTTCACCTCCTTCAATAATTGTCCAGATCACTGAACTATTTCTTTCTCTGAATTTCCTCTATTTTTTTTTTTTGTCAGTTGTAACAGAAGTATGCCTCCAACTGCTGTATTCATAACAAGACTTACCTGTGGCATTCTACTTTAGGAAAAGTCTTCACAATGTTCCTGCTTGGGATACACCGGCATTTGTGGCAATGCCTTCTGTACAGCTGGGGATCCGCTCTCCTTCTACGCTGTGCTGTGCTGTGCAAAAGCAACGTCCCTACTTTCTGTGTTTATGCAACTGATGTTTCCCTTAGATAGGAAGCATTTCACATTTGTCTTTTTAAATCTCAATTTGGCTGCACTTTACTTCTGCAACTTATCTAGCTCACACTGTGTTTTAAGTCTCTTCTTTAAATTGCAACTTAACTGTGAACACTGTCCTCTCTGTTTGGTGGTTGCAGAGGAACATGCACCTCAAGGAAGGCTCTTAGCCCTAAATAACCCTCATGTGTCAGACTGCTCCAGTGTCCTCTGTGCTTAAGTACTACAGAGATACTAGAGCATTCCCACACTGCTCCTTTAGCCTCCACCCATTTTGGAGTGGCTTGTCAGCTGCTAGGGCCTCCTTTTAACATGTTGCTTTTTTCCCCTCCGGAGCTAAGCAAAACATGAAGGGCTCAGTCCTTTTGTGTGCTGGCTGTGGCTTGCAAAATGCAGATGTACAGTAAATGACAAGCCTGGCTAGGGGTGTTGAAAGGAAGCAGTGATGGGAAGCATTACAGTTTAAGGAAAAATAGTGTGGGTGTGGTGCAGCACTGAAAGAAAATTGGATAGAAAATGAAATTGGGGAGCGAAAATCTATTTTTAACGGGGCTTTGAAAATCTAGCTGGGTCTAGGCCCTGTCTGAAATGATGTAGAGCCATAACTATTTCCTGGGGCTTGCATTTTCCGTAAGGGAGAACATCTGATAGCAGGGCAAGAGGTTTGCTCTTTCTGAGAATACCCAGTTAAAGTCTTATCATTCTTATGGGAGAAAACATAGGACAATTGCTACCCTGCACACAGCACAGATGTCTGGCTATTCTCCAAGATCTTGGTGAGATCTTCTGGGCATGCAGAGAAAATGAGAACTCAGATGGTGAGAGATGCATCCCTTTGCAGTAGAGAAGTGACAGCATCTCACCCAGACAGACATTATACTTGATGAAGAACTGCCAGGAGGGAGATATGTGTAGAGAGGTGATGTATGTAATTACTATATCCATTGAGTTTATAACAGAAATACACATTTTTGTTTCTACGGTCAGGATTCTCTGTGCTTTGTGAGATTGCTCACAGAAGGGAAAGCTGCACCGTGCTAAAAGCAGATCTCTGTACAGTTCCAAGGGGTCTTCCCCGGGAGCTGAGAGAGGTATTGGGGGTGCCTGTGCTGCTTGCACAGGACCACACACCACTGGTGCCCACTGCTGCCCTGGGCACTCCATGGTCCCCTTCCAGCTGAAGGATAGGAGTAGGTGCTTCTTGCATGTGAGTCATCTGACCTGCTTAGATACCTGCTTTCTGAGGAGGCCAATTCCACCCCAGAAGGACTTCTTTTCCACTGAGGACACAAGGAGGATTGATATCCTAGATATACATTTGGAGCAGACATCTGCCTTGTTTGCAAATGAAGACCTGCAAAAAAAATCCCCCCCCAAAATACAAACAGCTGCATCTGGTCTGACAAATTACAACCCCAAGCCTTCCCAGTGGAGGAGTCAAGCCCCAGCAGGAAGGATCAGAGGTGGTCACTGTGATGGTGCATGTAGATAAAACACCATGGCAGGGTCAGGGGAAATGGTTCAGCAGCAGCTCCTATGGTCCACCACTGCCCTGAGGGCACCAGCAGAGCATTAGGTACAAACCACCTCTCACCCAGTACCAGACACTTAGCAGCTGTGCAGTGGTGCTGAGGAATTTTATTTCCAGGCCTTAGAGGAGCGGCTGGTGCACTCCGTTGAGTGCTGGTGAGCTGGTTGTCAAAGGCTGTGCTGAAACAGCCCATCCTGTTCCCAGTCATCAGGTGACCCTCCAAAATACAACAAACCTCATCCTGCAGTGCTTCAGAGGCCCATTTCCACTAAAGCACAGTTCTAGAGCCTTCTTTCTGACCTGGCTGCTGACACTACAGGTGCCTGCACCCAGGTGATGGACACAAAGCACTGCTGCTGCCTCTCTGAGACGAGCCTGACCTATTGAAGGAACAGTTTCAAGAGCTTCTCTTAAGCAGTCTCCTCCTAGGGATATCAAGGGCAGACAGTGACATCCCTGGGGTGAGGTTCTGGCTTCCCTCTGTGTCGTGGGCTAAAAAATGAAAGTTAAAAACGATCAAGCCACGGTACGGCGACTGCCTTGCGCTGGCGGCCCTGGCGACTGCTTTCTGCTCCGGGGCCGCCCGCCCCCATGCCCGCATGGTTTTTTTTTTCTTCGGTCGCCCCTTCCCCCCCCACCACCTCCGGCAGCGTGGACGGCAGGCACTGCTGCTGGGAGGTGCGGCTCCGGTTCGATGCAGAGTTTCGGCGCTGTGCGGCCCCGGCTTTGCTGGCCAGCACGGGCGATGATCGCGCCGTCCAGAATGACTGCGGGAGGCGCGATCCCGGTCCCGGGCTGGGGTCGGCCATGGCCCCGCTCCGAGCCGAGGCGGGGCTGGGGCGCAAAGCCGGGCGGGCTGTGCCCACAGCCGAGGCGTGCGCCAGTGGGGGGCTGCAGCGGGGAGTGCGGTTC
>VYZS01043024.1:8691-19103 GCA_013400695.1 Neodrepanis coruscans | reverse complement strand
AATTATAGCTTTTTAACCACCTCTAACAAAATTTGTTCATTAAGAAATCTCAATTTCTTCTAATATTCCTTCCACTAACTTTCATTAACTTTCTTGATTGTTGATGAACTATGTTTTTGTGTGCAACAAACTACTGTGAGATTACCCTACTTATCTCAATCAACATTAGTGAGTTATTAACGTTGCTTCCAATGCATTCTCAACATCAGTCCAGTGTTTAAGTCATCAGGAATTATCTTGTGAACCGAAATTATGCTTAAGAGATTACAGGCGGTCCTACAGAACTGCATAATATTTTGCTGTTTGGTGACAGAGTACCTCCTGTGTCTGCTTCCGTAACTAAAGTCCTTGCTAATACAATTTTATTTCTTTGCAAATACATAAACATGATTTTAAGGACTATCTTACTCTGTTATCAGATTTGATTCAGTATTGATTTAGATGTACTCAAGTTTCTCTAGAACAGATTCATGAATAAATCAAAGCAGGGGACTCAATACAGAATACAGGTATCATCTTCTCCTTTTCCTCCTTCCCCATCTTTATTTTGTATTTGTTCTCCTCTTTTCAGCATATCTATAAATGCACAGGATTGAACAGAAAAGTGCCTAGATATTTATGATAGCTTCCTGCTATTGTTGCCAGCTCATATTGAGACTTTATCCCTGGTGTGCTGATGCAGAAGTTTTTTACACTCTAGTTCTCAAGAAAATAAAGCCAAAAGGTAGAAACAGGAAGCTGACTTCAGTGTCTGTAAAGTCATGGAGAAGATTATTCTGGGAAGTATTGAAAAACACCTGAAAGACAATGCAGTCATTAATGCAGGCTTTATAAGGGGAAAGTCTCATTTATCAAACCTGATTTCCTTTTATGACAATGTACCCCACCTAGTTGATCAAGGGAAGCCATGTAATATTTTTGGATTTCAGTAAAGCTTTTGATACTGTCTCTCACAGTACCTTTCTGGACAAAATGTCCAGCATACAGCTGGATAAACACATCACACAGTGGGTGAGCAGTTGGCTCATGGGTCAAGAACAGAAGGTAATAGCAAATGGGGTGAAATCAGACTGGTGATTTGTCACTACTGGGGTTCCACAGGGCTCCATCTTAGGCCCTGTGCTCCTCAACATCTTCATAAATGACTTGGATGCTGGACTGGAAACTTAGCAAGTTTGCATATGACACAAAAGTGGGAGGAGCTGAGGTCACTTGGTCTGTTTAACCTGGAGAAGACTGAGGGGAGACCTCATTGCAACTAAAACTTCTTCAAGAGGGGAAGAGGAGGGGCAGGCACTGATCTCTTCTCTTTGGTGACCAGTGACAGGACCTGGGGCAGTGGCCTGAAGTTGTGTCAGGGGAGATTTAGGTTGGATATTAGAAAGAAGTTCTTCCCCCAGTGGGTGGTTGGGCACTGGAACAGGCTCCCCATGGAAGTGGTCACAACACCAAGCCTAACAAAATTCAAGAAGCATTTGGACAATACTCTTGGGCACATGGTATGGCTCTTGGGGATGGTCATGTGCAGGGCTAGGGGTCCCTTGTGGGTCCCTTCCAACTCAGCATATTCTGTGAATCTGTGATTCTGTGATATCTGCAGATATCTGTAAACAAATGTAAGGGGAAAGCAATGCAAACCAAAATCAATTTCTGAAAGATAAACATTTGATTTGAGACATGGTGTTGAAGAAGAAAATATGACAAATATAATAAATANGGTTGCAAAAGGCTAATCCAATCCTTTGGTATTGACTAACTTTAGACCTCTGAAGACTAGAGGTTTTGTGTTTGTTTGGTATCTGTGTAACATGTCATATATCATTGACGGGGTGAATTAAATGGCTTTTGTTGTGAGGTCTTTTTTTTTTTAAACTAGAAGACTTTTATGGCAAAACTAGCTTTCACAGTGTCTCGTTGTAATGACAAAGGCTGTGTTTCTGCCAATACTCACTGTACACTGAATTTTCATTTAGCGGTTCTCATGACACTTTCTGTATTCATTTTTCTATCATAGTTTGAGCACCTGGATTTGACTGTTGGTGAGCAACACAAAAAATCCCAGCAAGTGTGGACTGAAATTAAAACCTGGAATTAAAAACCTGCTCACCTGTGGTGAACAGACTGAGTCCAAATACTGGTGCTTGAAATGGAAAGAAGGATCTAGAAGAATGGGCAAAGCAATTCATGATTACTCAGAGCATAGAAACACTGAAAATCTTATTAATGTAACTAAATTTTTGGGCTTGATCACAACAGCAACAAATTTGCCCTGGAATTGTAATGCATATGCATACACAATGTGGATGCTGCTACTTTTCATCTTCCTACTTCAGGATTATCTGTCCAACACACTTCACCTTAGTTCAGTTACAGTGAGATTTTAATTTTGGTTTACCTTCACTAAAATTATGTCTTTTTATTGTATCCTATATTAAACACACTGAATTGAATTCTACATTGAAATACTCATGGTCTATAAACCTCAACTGAGAAGAGATCAATGTCCTATTCTGTCTCTTTGGTACCTCCTTTCAACTATACCAGAAAGAATTAAATAATCTATCCTCACTTTACAGGAAAAACTTTAATTAAGTTGATGTCTTCTGCAAACCTTCATATTAGACTCTCACAGCCTTTAGAACTACAAGAGGAAATGAAGAAACCAAAGAAGATTTGGAGTCCCCACACTGCATCACCTGCCAGCGCTTCAAGGGCCATTATGACAACTGTGCGGTCCTGGATGCAGGGATGTAGTTTAATTCAATGACAACTTTGTTTAGAGGACATCTAGGGACTATCTAAGGTGTAACTTGTCCAGTACTTGTCAGTCTGGCTAATGTAACAAACACCTTCCATCTTCAAGCTTCAGAAATGTGTCTCTAGCAGAGTAACTGAGGAAAAAGACTCCTCTAGCTTAAGGGAGGGAAGTGGGTCATAACTTTCAATAGGAGATCTAGTTCTGGTTTGCATCATCTTCACTGAGGACCAGGGTACCTTATTGTTTGTTTACTTTCACAAACACCTACTGATTTCTACCTAAAATATAACCTACCAATGAGGTTTTCAGGCTGCTAAGAAGATGGTGAAAAGAGCATTGCTGAGAATAATCTACCTGTGAAGGCTGACTAATCTTCCTAGCCTTGAAACTAGCTTAGCACTCATATAAAAGTCCAAAAACATACCCCGTTCCTTGTAAAGTCCCTGGGGTTTGAAGGTTACCAATCTTTTGTGGGACTTCATTGGCATCATCATGCCAATCTGCTCAGAGTTTCTCTTCTGAGGGATGCAGAACCTAGTATATAGGCTCTTCTTAACAGACCTGTGTTTTTTTCCTCATGTTTTTTCTCAAGTCCAGATCACTGTATTTCTGGGATAAGGAGAGCAGATGCAGAAAAGTGGTACCTATGGGCCCATACACACCTGTTTGCCTTTTTGATGAAAATCAGTATGACTGCCAGAGAAGAGATCTGAGCAGGTGCATTTGAACACCAGAGGAGGCTCAAAACAAGGAAGCAGTATAAAAAATAGAACAAGGATTTTATTTCTCTTTGCTGTAAAGAAGCACCATAAGCTACATGATCATGGCAGTGGGTTGTCTTCAAACTGATGCATACCAATGACAGCATAAAAGCCAACAGTCACCTTAAAATGAAAACCCATTGCTAGAGGAATAATAGATTTTAAGAAATGGTAAACTTTTACATATGCATTTAGGCAGGTAGGCAGAGATAAGGGAAGTGACCATGCAATCTTAACTGATACCCAAATAATATTTGCAAAATGCCATTTGTGGTGTCACAGTAAATTACTGTTTGTTGACAAAACACAGACTCAGGTATTCCTTGGAGATGACAGTGAAGGAGTTCATGTGTGAAGCAATGTGTTTTTTGTGTTCAGAGATGCTCTGTAGCTTTTGTGAGGAGACGTTCTGCCTTGCCCGTTGAAAGCTCAGCCACTTAGAGCTATGCATGTAGACCAATTGATTGACACTGAAACAATGGTTTTTCTCAACCATTCTTCATAGGCTCATCTGCAGCAAGGAAATGTGGAACAGCTTTACAGAGCAGGCAATCAGCAATAATTTCTCCAAATACCTGCTGCGAACTAATTATTTCTCTTAGCCTGGTTCTAATGTAAAGAATATGGCTATAGGTCTGGTCTTGGATACAGCAGAGACAGTTCACTGTATTGTCTTTCAGCAATGTAATTTACTCCCTTGGAGGTCTTTTAGGCCTTTTCATGGGTTCACCTAGAACATTGTCTTCCAAATGCAAAGTAGAGTGTTTTATGATTTGTTTCTCTGAGCATGAATATTATGGGTTAACCAGGGAGAAGGGGGGAGGTGGGTGTCTTTTAAAATTGTTTTGGTTTTTTTTCTGAGGGGGTACAGTGAGCAAAATGGGTGGACCCCACGCTGGTACCTCACGGCACAGTGGTGTCACTGGCAGAGCAGAGCCGTGGGCACAGGGTGCAGCAGGGCAGTTGTGGGGCCAGCCTGGCCCATGCTTGCTGCCACGGTGTGGCTGGGCTGGGGCCAGGAGTGGTGGCGCTGGCCAATGCTCACTGCTGAGATTGAGCTGGGAGTGGCACTGCTGAGCTGGGAGTGGCACTGCTGCACTGGCCTGCCGCTCCCGTGGCTCCCCACTCGATCCATGCTGCCATCCTGGGTGTGGCTCCCACAGCTCTCCACCCGCTCCATGATGCTGTGACAGGTGTGGCACGGCTCGAGGACCACGCAGAGCCTCCCACCATGGCAGCGGCATGGGGCACCAGCAGCGCAGGCAGAGCAGGCGTCACCTTGGTGATGCGTGGAGTAGGGACAGGCCCCAGGCTGGCACCATGGTGCAGGGTGGGACCACGATAGCGGGTGCAATGGCTGCTCTGGCCATCCCATAGGTGGTGCCACCGCCACCCTGGGCTCACCTCTGGGTCTCCACAGCGCTGGCGGCAGAGTGGATGGTGGCACCTCCCGTGGTGGGCAGCAAGTGCCCTCGCAGGTGGTGCTGCTGGTGCCCTTGGGGTCCCTGCAGCACTGGCAGGGCAGGCAGCGGTGGTAGCCCCTTCCCATGGTCGATGCTGCCCCCGAGCATTTTGGCGGCAAATGCCACCATGTTGCCTCATGGGGAGGTCCAGAAAGGGGGCAGTGCCCCAATGCCATTGACACTGAGTTGGGCTAGCAACTAATGGGGAAGGGGCACATACCAGAAAGGGAGCATGACAAAAGATGAGAACAGATACTATAAAAGGAGCAGAAATGGAAGTCGGCTCTGTCTCGGCTCTGGGTGCAGGCAGTGGTGCGGTGTGACCACAGCTCAGGCTGTGAAAGCAGAGGACCACATGGCTCACATGACAGCGACAGCAGTGTGGTATCACTTGCCTTTGGGTCCCCTGGGGTTTTCTTTTCACTCTCTCTTGATTTTCCAGCAGCTCCGGAGTTGGGCCCTGTTGCATCACCTCCCTAGCACTGTCCACATGGCAGCACTCCTTCCTCCCCCTCCACAGCCCAGCAGCTGGCCCAGAGCAGCAGAGTGGTCATTCTTTTTGAAGTTATCATTGTTGAGTTACTTTTTGTTAGTGGTTTAGCCAATAGATTCAATAATTTCTTTTCTTGTCATCTTCTCTACTATGTCTCTCGTCTCTTAGCATCACCCCCTAGTGTCCAAACCAGGACAATGAATAAGAGTTTTGTTTCAGAAAAGGAGAAGGAAGAGAGAAAAATAGTGGCTATAATGAGAGAAAAGATCTGATAAAATAACAGAAATATAAAGAGAGAGAATCTACTACTCAGCTAGCTGTTCTGAAAAGAAGACTAAGGAATAGTTCAAGGCCAAACAACTCAGGCAAGCAGAAAAAAAAATAAGGTGTTATATGCCTTTAGAAGACTGTCCCTTGACCTGAGACTACAAACCTATAATTATGATGACCTGTTAATTTTATAGCTAATCTACTATTCTAATGCTCCATTGTTGATGTAAAACAGAAAGAACAGATAAATGTTCTCCTGCATCAGAAGTGAGCTTTAAGGAAGAAAATAACTGAATTCCTCATATTTTTAAGATTTCCTTTCATAAAGTAAAAAGTTGCAGCTCTCCAGAGCTGATGAGTATTTTCCTCCTTTCAAACTATCACTTGCAAAAAGATTTGAAACATTTATTTTTCCAGTCTTCTCAGAATTGGTAATAAATTGTCAGAGCCAAGCATTCATATCTGGTGGCTTTTTAAATAAAGAATTAGCCCTTTAATATTTCATTTTTCTCCAGAATTGCTCTCTAAGCTTGTCAAGAAGAAGGTAATCCATAAAATACTCTAAGGGAAAAAGCTATTTGTCCACTGTCAGAGGGATGTGGGCAAGAAATTCTAGGAGATACTTTATTTTCTCTCCCTCCTGCTCCATGTGTCTATATAGATGCATACAGGTGCGTGGGAGAACTGAGAAAGACAGACTGGCTGTCACAACTGCCAGCTTTTGTTGAAGTTGTTATTGTGGACTTTTGCAAGCCAGCAGATTTCTGACAGAATCAAACCATACAGAGGAATATATCTTGCTATTACTAATATAGGGTTGCTTTTAGAAAAAATTCTAAGTGCTCAGAAATGGACATGGACCTTCCTTGCAGGCTGGTTTGGAAGAGATTTAAAGAAGCAGTCTCTGTTCTTCTGCAGCTTTCCTCAGCTTGGACACTGGTGAGTTCACTCTGGAAATATTGAAGCAAACAAAATGATGATATAAAAATGAGGGGGGGGGGTGCAGGGGGGGAAGAGTTTAGCTACCTGCTGGGTCAAACCATGACAAAGGACATTTTTGAAAAACAGCGTTTTGAAAGATCACTGGAAAATCTGCCTTTGGGGAAAGTTTCTACTTTCCATCCTAGTGGTTGTCCCCAGGAGGAAATATGAGAAGTGCATGTCACTTCTCCATGTCTTTGTGTTGAAACAGCTCTTTGGGAAGTGCTTTTCTGCTCTTATTTGAATTTCAACCTTTGTGGTCAAAACAAAAAGGAAGTTCAGTTTTGTGTTATGTACTCTTCTCCCATGCTGTTCTCCAGTGATGAATGAGATGCCATCAGTATACTGTACTTTGCAGAAGAAATGCAACGTGACTGGAAGCCATTTGTATCCCTGATAAAGTGTATATCCCAGATCAGTGGTTTTGGATTGAGGACAAACCCCTTGGGGTATCAAAAATGCTATTTCCAGAAATTCTCTGGTCTATGTGCAGATCTGATCAAAGAGAGCTCCTGCTTCTTAGCATCAAGGCTGGAAATCCTTCTGTCATTGTGAAATGCATTACTGCGGTGAAGCCATAATTTGTTGTGGTAGGGTCTAAATATAAAGATGAAGTTAGAAAGCGCAGGAATTATATAAACAACTAGTGTATGAGTTACTCAGATCTTACTGAGAGAAAATGCCAGATGATACTTTCTTATTCCAGATGCTGAGAAGGGCTCATTTGTACACCTGTGTAATTCCAGACCAACAAGAATTGCACTTGTGTGTACTCAGCAGCAAGTCTTACGATGGATGAAATAACATTTTAAGGTTTAACTATAGAGGCAATTGAAGTGTGAACTTGAAGCAAAAAAAGTATAGTTGTGTTCTGGTAAAGACTGCCAAATGTCTTCCAGTCCTGTTTGGAAACCATAGGTCCTAGCCCTCCTCATCAAGTCTTTGCATTTTCCTAGCCATTTAATTGAATTTTAGATAGCTGGAGACATCTGAAGAAAATCCAGTCAATGAAGGAAACAGAAGGTTATCAGTGCAGGAGCTCACAGAATATAAAAATTTAATATGGTTTCTATGGGGATATTAAGCTATGCTGGGAAAAAAAGAGATGCATTTCGTTACAACCCATGTAGCAATGAGGTTATGTTGCAGTAGGCACTGCAAAAGTTGCCACTCTCATCAAGTCAAATGAGATCAGAAAGTGCTCACACATAAAGGGACAAGAAAAGTGGTAGTGAAATATTTACCATGACATGATGAAACTGTCAGCAAATCCAGGCTGTTTGTCTGGAATGAGTAACAAGGTGCTGAAAGCTTCTTAACTGTGCAGTAAGACTTTGGCTCCAGGCAGTGAAATTGCAGAATCTTCCTGAAATATAAAGTAAGAACATGGAAAAAGAGTTTTTTCCACCTGAGGGAAGGGGCTGCATTGACTGGAATTACTGAGGTTCTGCTCTCAACCACTACTCAGAAGACATGATCATGACTAAAGGATTAGCCAGATCATAAAGTGTATAGTAATACAAAGTCTCAATAGCAAAGAAGCCTTTGCCTTCAGTCTTCGACTGTNTGTTGCAGTAGGCACTGCAAAAGTTGCCACTCTCATCAAGTCAAATGAGATCAGAAAGTGCTCACACATAAAGGGACAAGAAAAGTGGTAGTGAAATATTTACCATGACATGATGAAACTGTCAGCAAATCCAGGCTGTTTGTCTGGAATGAGTAACAAGGTGCTGAAAGCTTCTTAACTGTGCAGTAAGACTTTGGCTCCAGGCAGTGAAATTGCAGAATCTTCCTGAAATATAAAGTAAGAACATGGAAAAAGAGTTTTTTCCACCTGAGGGAAGGGGCTGCATTGACTGGAATTACTGAGGTTCTGCTCTCAACCACTACTCAGAAGACATGATCATGACTAAAGGATTAGCCAGATCATAAAGTGTATAGTAATACAAAGTCTCAATAGCAAAGAAGCCTTTGCCTTCAGTCTTCGACTGTACTTGTGTCTACAGCAGGATCTGTACATCTCCTTTTCCTTCCTGGAGAAGCAAACAAAGCATTGATGGATTTCAGACCTGTAACAGCAGCAAGTTAGCTATTATATCCATTCCCTGTTCTTCCTTCCAAGTCAGTATAATGCATCTAGCAGCCAAGTAGTCCTGACTTACTGCTAAAACTTGAGGTGCAAGAAAGGAAAATGGTAATTGGGCAGTAAGGAATGCCTCTCAGACACAGTACCTTCTGATGTACCTTCACAAATGAAATTGTAGGAATTGAAATTGTAGCAATTGACACAGCCTTGAAAGGAAAAGATAGGGCTACTCCTACACTCCACTATTCCATAAAAGATGTTCTTTCGAGAAGACTATTACGATAGCAGTGTTTCTAATGTGTACAAATTATTTCAATAAGAAGTTCAACAGTGCATATTAGAGACCTTCCAACATTTAATGGAAAAGCCTATAAAACCTTTTTATTAAAAACTGTATTATAAAAACAAGTGCTTCCTTATTCTTCATCATTAGGGACACTTGCAAGGTACCAGGAGTTTTATTGCTCAGAAGTGGTTTCTTCATATTGCTTATTCTTCACCTAAACTAAGATATCTTTCTGTAGCATTAGATTGCGATTGCAAGGCTGCAGATGGTGTGCTATGCCACCAGGAGACAAGTACCATTAGCAGGTCACATCTCCCTTCAATTCCTCCTCTTGCATTTCTGGCAGCTGGAGCTCAGGCTCCACTCTCCAGAAAAGACCTTTGGCCATTCTTATAAACTCATTAACCTGTTACAACAGAGACCACATGGTATTGTCTCATATGGAAGGAGAAGACACATATTTCAGTCAAAGACATTTTTCCTCTAGATCAACAAGAGAAAATAAGGAGGCTTTATGCAACATGACAAGGGATGTGTTATGTGTTGTTTTGTTGCTATGATCTGCTTGGAAATGAACACTGATGGGTTGCTTACCTCTGCACTCTTAAAGAAGTGGCAGTTTAGAAGATTAAAAAAACCCCAAACCTGTAACAGCGTTTATAACAATTTAGAGCATGTGGAAATGGGAATGCAGTTGCTATACCTATAGATCCCATATATACGTATATTTTAAGTTTAAATATAGCAAACATTTCACCAGAATTCTCTATTCACAGTAATAAAGAAATTCTTTTTCTTAAATAAGTCTTTTTAAATGCTACCACTCAATAAGATTTGTAATGTGCAGCTGCCGTGCAAAGCAGAACTTTGAAAATCAACAATTCTGTGATGTGTTACCTGTCAAATAAAAAGGAAGTTAAAAAATATGATTTATCTGATGTTAAAATGTCATCATAGAATTCTATTTAAAGGAGTTGGAAGTATATATTGTCAGTATACTGATGATAATTTTGCTTGCCTTTTATACGGGGGCATCATAACTGCAGCTGATAGATATCTTTCTTAATAGTTTTTTGGTTTGTTTTTTTTAACAGATATTTCATAGAAATCTGATTATTTTAAGACCAAAAAGCACCCCAAAACTACACAAACAAGAATCACATTTGACTGTACTATGAAATAACTTGAGGAACACCAACATGCACACAGAAAGAAAAGATGCCTTTTGAGGTATCCCAATGAGAAACAAAGAGCTCTTTAGGCTAACTGACTCAAAACAATTCCTCTTAACTATTTTTTCCCATTTAAAAATAG
>VYZS01043022.1:0-21946 GCA_013400695.1 Neodrepanis coruscans | reverse complement strand
CTGCCGGAGCCGGCGGGCGGCTGCTCCTGCTGCCTGGCGGCGGCGCTGCCGCTGCTGCTGCTGCTGCTGCCCGCTGGGTGCCCGGTGCGGGCGCAGAACGACACGGAGCCCATCGTCCTGGAGGGGAAATGCCTGGTGGTCTGCGACTCCAGCCCCTCGGCCGACGGCGCCATCACCTCCTCTCTGGGGATCTCGGTGCGCTCGGGCAGCGCCAAGATCGCCTTCTCGGCCACCCGGAGCACCAACCACGAGCCCTCCGAGATGAGCAACCGCACCATGACCATCTACTTCGACCAGGTCAGTCGCCGCTTCCTTTGCCTTCTCTATCCCCATCCCCGCCCCTGCCTCCCGCTCATTGCACGCTTTTTCTCGCACAGGCTCCCCTCCCGTCTTTTGATCACGACCCTCTCGCTCAATAGCAATTTTACGGCTCAACTCCCGTGAAAGAGTTTGAGAAGTTCTCATGGGTGGCTATGGGGCTTTTCTAGGGTGGTACCGGCGAGAAACACACTATTTATTGTTCGGTGCCATTGCTACTATGGAGAGGCTTTAATGTGAGAATCTGTGCCTCGGACGCGTGCGGAGGCGCCTTGCAGCAGAGCTTAGCCTCGGCCAGACAGGAAAGATCCGATGGAAGGGTGCGCATCCCTCCTTCCGTGCTCCGTAGGAAATGCTCGTTTTCAGGGCAAATTCAGAGATTTAGCCGTGAGGAGTCGCCGAATCTGCCTGTTGTGAGCAAATTTGGCAATGTTACATCATCTCTCGGGGGGAGAGAGAGGTGAGGAAGAAGAGAGTGTTTCCCGCGTTAGCAAAACGGGGCGGACGATGTCCCTGGTGGGCTAAAACGAAATGGTGTTATCCCGCGTGGCATACGCCGGACCGAGCAGAGAACAGCCCCTCGTGGTCGTCCTGCCCGTGCCTCTCTCACTGCTTGCCTCCCAAAAACCGTGTCCCGGCCATCCACTTGATTTTTGCGATGAAATTTACTTTTTCCTAGTGCTTGTGACTCCTCAAGTCAGCCAAAATTAGCACACCAGACTATTTTCTCTGCTTTTTGTTGTTTGGGTTTTTTTGTTCGTTTGTTTCATTGATTTTGTTTTGGTTGGCTGGGATTTTTTTAACTTGTCTCTCCGCTTTTCATTCATAGGTCTACCTATCCCTCTTAATGAGTTTGCACAGCTATTCCTCGCCTAAAAGATATCACAGAGTTACATCAGTAGAGGAAAAAAAAACAAGAAACCCAACTTGCTGAATATATAACATATTTTAGACGCTTTACCTGGCAATGTGCAGTTCCCAGGAGTTTGAAGGTGTCTCCTCCGTACTGGCAAAATAAGGGTTTATTTTATTTTATTTATTTATTATTATTTTATTTTATTTTATTTTATTATTTATTTAATTTAATTTATTTTATTTTATTTATTTTATTTTACTTCTTTTTTTAGAAACTATAGGGTTTGGCTGTTTGGGAGTAAAGGCTCGGGATTTTGCAGGGGGTAAGGGGGGGCAAATTATTTGTTTTCTCTAGTTTGTTTTTTCCTTCATTAAAGCCCACAAAGCTGCGTGCGGCTAGGGTGCCCCAGGGGTGGACACTGCGGAGCCACTGGCTTGGGCTCACTAACTCATCGCCTTGCATCGACATGGTCCCATGGGTTCTTCTCCCCTTGCCACCTGTGCCTTTTGAGCCAAATCATGCTGCCTGTCACAGGAACCTATGAAAGAAGGAGCAGATGAGCCGAAGCTAGACACCCGTCAGATCGGTGGGATTGGAAGGATGCAGCTGCCCCTTTCGAGCGATGCTTTGCTAATCTGCTGGAGGGCTCAACTCTTGCTCTTTTTTGTTTCAAAATCCATTGAAATATATAAAAAATTAGGGTCGTTGCCGAGAAGGAAGAGCAGGCCCACCTCTGCTGCCTCAGGAGCGTATGGGCCAAGCAGCACAGTCCTCCACAGGGACAGAGTGACATGTGCTGGCAGATGTTGCTGTTGCTGAGCATCCAATCTCCTTTGCACCTCTCTGCAGTGCAATTTTCGTTCTGTACACTACTAAACTAGAGGGCAGCTCTGTTTTCAGTAGTGCTACCTAAAATAATGCATTTGTATTATGAGTTAATGACTTCCAGGATTTTTTTCCTAGCTTCTTTCTCCTCTTTCCCTCCATTTCACACTCCTCCCTCCCCCCTTCTTCCACCATTACTTTACTGACAGCTCACTGTGGACATTTGCACTTCATCTAACAGGCTTTAGAGCTAGTTTTTGTGTAAATTGTTTTATTAACTCTGATGCCTTTTAAATTCCTCTGTAACGTGGCTCCATTCCTGTGTCTTGCACTTTTAATTGTCTTGGAAATGCCATTTTGACCATGCTTTATATCGTGGAGCTCATGACAGGTTTTTCTCTAGTGTTGTAAGGTGGAGCCTGTTTTCTCTGATTTCTCTTTTTCTCTCTCTTTTTCTTTTTTTTTGGTTTGTTTGTTTACTTTCCAGGTATTAGTTAATATTGGCAACCATTTTGATCTTGCTTCCAGTATATTTGTAGCACCAAGAAAAGGGATATATAGTTTCAGTTTCCACGTCGTCAAGGTCTATAACAGACAAACCATCCAGGTAGGTTCTGATGTAAGAAGGATGCTGTTTTTTTTTTTTTTTTTTGGTCAAATGCTCATTTCTCTCTATGTGTTTACAAAACCATTTTGAAGAAAATTGAAGAATGAGACTGCATATTATTTTAAAGGGGTCTGTGTATGTATGACAGAAATCACCCATTACCTTAGCTTAATTCAACCCAGATTTTAAGCTGGACAGAAAAAGTTCAGTGATGTGCACAGAGCAAAAAAGATATTGACAGTATTGAAAAAACTCAGATTCTGTCTCTTTGCACTTTTTAGGTAAGTTTAATGCAAAACGGCTACCCAGTGATTTCAGCTTTTGCAGGGGATCAGGACGTCACCAGAGAAGCAGCCAGCAATGGGGTCTTGCTCCTCATGGAAAGAGAAGACAAAGTTCATCTCAAACTGGAAAGGGGTAACCTCATGGGAGGGTGGAAATATTCAACCTTTTCTGGCTTCTTAGTCTTTCCACTATAAAAGAAGGCCAAATTAGAGACAGATCTATGAGCTGGAGCAAGGATTCAATCATTAATGGCACCCTGGTTTTGGCAGCATATGACAATATTTTCAGTCACCCCGGCAGACTGTCAAGGTAGAAGAATGATAACCTTCTAAACTCCAACATTTGCTTTGAATATTGACTATTCCTTGGGAACCTGCGCCTCTAATTAGTTTTAGACGACAGTGATCTTTAGGAGAAATGAAATTATCAACCTGAGCAATTTGTACCTGTGATTGTAAAGTCAATTTTGGATTTTATTGTTGGGATCATTGACTGTCTTTTTCATTTTTTTTCCTCTTTAATTTTTTCCTGTTTTTCCTTCTGTTGTTGTCACAAAGAGACAAATAACTTGGACCACAGAATCGCTTTGTCAAAGGGTTGCTCCAGAGCCAGAAGAATGGAGTGTTCAGCCCAATGAGATGTTCTTTCCATGCTTTATTTCTTTGTATTGTATAGCCTTAAGAAAAACAAAAAAAAAGACAAAAAAAAAAGACAAAAAAAAAAGAGAAAAAAGAAAAAAAATGGGGAAAAAAAGGAATGGCTTCAGTTTCAGTCCTGTATTTTTCTGGGGGAGGGGGATTCTGGACATTACTGTGTCAAGAAGTGCTTTATCCAGTGAAGCAAAGTTTGCACGATTGGAACCTTATTTGTGTTGTTCGTGTTTTTCATCGACTTTTTATTTTTCCTGATTTTTGTTTGTGTGTGCTAAAAATGTAAGCTAGATTGATCAATAAGACAAAACAAAGCACATATATACCCTGTAGCTCTAAGTAAAGCTGACCAGTGAACAATTCTATCTGTACTTTCCAGCTGATCTTTATAGACCTATTTAGAGAGAGAGAAAGAGAGAAAAAGAGCAAGAGAGCTACATGATCCTTCAATTACAATCTGGAAACTAGTAAAGGAACTGACATTTGTGGATTGTCCTGACATTTCTAGAAGCAACAGTAGGGGCTTTGAGTATTTTCTCTGACCATACCCTAAAATATATCCTTTCTTTGCATTATCAAGCATATTTTGGGTGCATTTATCTGATATTTATTTGATGTATATGTCCACTAATGCCTGAGTACACATTGTAGGAACACAGAGGGATGTCAGAGCAAACTTCCAAATTAAATAAAACCACCTCTACCTGAGCTGTCCCTGGCAAGTATCAGAAGAGCTGACACTTGCATCTTTGACAGCTCTGGGGAGAGGGGCCTCAGAAGATCAACAAATGCTCCAGAAACTGCATGGGTGCCATGCATTTATTAGCTGTATGTGCTCTTTCAATGTAAGTGGTACGAAAGTTGTGGGGGTGGACCGACATCGATACTGAAGGTTGGTAAATGTTATTATCCCAATCAACAAGAGGTAAAATACCAGGCCAACATCAGTTGTATCCTTTTGCCTCATTCTCAATAAAAAAATCTTGTTCAATTTTTAAGGTTTTTTTGGGGGGTTGATGGAGGTTTTTGTTTGTTTGTTTTGGGGTTTTTATGAAGATTGGTGTATTAGTGTGCTGAGGAAAATCTTGCTTGAGATGATTCAGGAGCAGTGTTTATTTTACAGAATTTTTATCTTAATTTATTTCATTTGAAGTATTTCATTTTACTATTAATCTGTGGATGTGTATAAGAATTTATTTTTGTCAGATTTACTCCTCTGCCACAAAAAAATATAACGCAAAGGCATTTCCAGGAAATCGGTGATATCTACGTTGTATTTTAAAATTACAGTGGACATGTCATTGTCATTGTAAATGTATCATTAAAGGGACAAAATCAATTAAAGTCATATATTCTTAAAAAAAAACTTACCTGTGTTGCTTATATACCTCAGATGACTAACGCATTAGTCAATTTAATATTTTCATGTATTTTCACA
Source organism: Neodrepanis coruscans (assembly GCA_013400695.1). Taxonomy (NCBI): domain Eukaryota; kingdom Metazoa; phylum Chordata; class Aves; order Passeriformes; family Philepittidae; genus Neodrepanis; species Neodrepanis coruscans. The sequence continues at coordinate 16,967 of VYZS01043022.1, read as the reverse complement.
ATTGATGCTGTTGTTTACTTTGCCATTTCACTTTATTAAATGAATTGGTTTCAGGTTTGGTTTTTAATGAGCTGTATTTTCTGGTTCCCCCTTGTGCGTTGGCATGACTGCAGCGTTTCTAGTTGCAAAATATCACAGGGATATGTTTAAGTACGTGGAATAAAACCTGAGTCAGCACCAACCTTTTTCTACTAAAATTCAAAAATACAATACAGTTGTCTTAACGGCAGATACTGTAAAGCTACTTTTGTGCTTAAAATTTGATCATGTCTCTCAAGAAAACAAACTTAGATGGATTCAAGGTTCCAAGTTTTCAATTGAATAAGGCAATGACATCTTAGTTCTGTCTCTCTCCTAAGTAAAATGAGGCCAATGACAAGGTTTTCCTTGGACCTATTCTTGAAAGATTCTTAAGCCACTAGAGCTACAAAATCTGAATATCTCTCTTCATATATTCAAGATCAGTAATATTGACTGCTTGTTTTACAAAGATTGGTTTATATGACAAATAATCTTCTGCATTTTAATATTTTTAAAATACTGCTTCTCTCCTTCTGCTAGTATTGTATCCTTCATGCTTAGCTTTAGAACTAGAATTCTTTTATAAACAGTTAAATTAAATGGAAAATATGGAGTAAATTCTTACTGTGCACTAATTGCAAGTATGGTCTTTTCTTTTTCTTTCATGTTCTTTGCAATATTTATTCCCTTTCCCCTTTTAGTCTTGTATTTGAGTTTGAAAAGTTGCAATCTACTTGTTATTTGAAAAAGTAGACATTTTGTTATTTTTGTAAGGTGCAAATCTCATTATATATTTTGTTACAGGGGGAAAATATGGAACAGCAGCAGTGTAGATTGCAACAGGAATTCTTATGTGAGACCAAGAAGCCTGCTAACAAATTAATAATAGACTTATCTAAAGTAATTTATAGAAATAAATTTTTTGGGTAACATTCAGAATTGGTGTAAATTTAATGTTGAGGGGCATCACGGGAGTTAATAAGTGTAAAACATATATGGTAGTGAAGTAGGCCAATGGCACAATAATGACTGGTTCTTGCGGGAGCAATAGCACAATATTCCTTCCAACAACTTTCAAGCTTTCTCATAAGCTGCTGTGTAACACAATCATAAGGTATTCCTATGAAAATGCTGTCTGTTTGACTTCTCTCATTCCAGGGAACAATCTGTACCAGGATGTTCACTGTTTTTGGTGTTCACTGTTTTACTGTTTCTTCAGCCTACTTAGGATAGAAGCCGGGAATTGTATTGGGAATGATATTTTCTCATTATATACGTTGTTGCCTTTTTTTTGTTTTTGAGTTTTATATCTGTTTGAAGACGGTCTTGCCAAAGGCTGTGTGCTCTCACCTCCCCCTGAGACAGTGGGTGTGATGGATGTGCAGTGTATCTCATTACTGGACAGCATCTTGCAAGCTGGATCTGTGGGAGGAGGAGAGAGACAGGACATGAAACTAGGGAGTTGTTCAGAAGATACATTGTGCTTGTTGACTGTGACTTTCTTGACTTTTAAAAAGAACATTTTGTTTTCATTGACCAAATTTGTTTCTTGGAAAATGTGTCAAAGTAAAAGATAGGCTAAAATGGCTTGTTTACTGATGGAATTATTCAGAAATAGCTGAAAGTGGTTTCATGTCCTTGTCATGGCACATTGATTTCTGAAATAGGCAGTGTCACAGGTAGCATTGCTTAAAAATAGCTCTTATAATTAATAGTCTGCTTTGACCCAGGAAAACTTTAGTATTAACAAGCACTCAAAAGTCAGCATCATTAATATACTTCGTCATTTATATGGGTAATGACTTATCATTAAACAGTTACATAACTAAGGAAGAACGATTCAGTTGTTTCAATATACCGCTGAAAGGCCAAGGAATATCTCTGTCATTGCATAGTTTCTAGATTTGGAACCACTCACTGTCTCGAACCATTGTTGTTTCAGGATCATGTTTGATAAGGAGTCATGCCCACTTTTAATCATGGTAGTAAATTATGATTAACTGTAAATTATCTGTTTTCTTAATGGAGCAGCTTCTTTTATTTGACATGACTTCACCTGTAAGAGTGCTCAAAACAGAACTTTATGATTCCTGACCGCCTGTTAGCTAAATCAGATTAACAGGTTAAACTGAGAATTATTGATGCCATTTCAAATGTGGTTAGACATAAGTTAAATTGTTGGGCAGGTGATAGACAAGCCTTTAGATCAGCTGTTTATACAATCAAATGTCAGTAAAATTCTAGTGTTTCATGCTAAAATAAATATACTGTCATTTTAGAGGAGCAGCTAATCTTGCTTGTTTCACTTATTTCAGTAAAGTCCGTTCCTATTATGAATAGACTTGTGTGCCCCTCAACATTCAATTTATACCTACTGTGATTGTTACCCAATTAATTTGTTTATACAAATTACTTTAAATAAGCCTGCTCTTAATATGTTGGGAGGCTCCTTTAATTGAGCTCACATATTTTCTGTTGCAATCTGCAGCACTGCTGTTGTACATTTTCGCTGTCTGACAAAAAATGTATCATGATATCTACACCTTATATCCAAATATCTGCTGTTTCCCATAACAAGTAAGAGGAGCTTATAAAAAATGCCAGTGGTATTGTGCTTGATTTTGGATTTTGATCATGATCTACTATTACATTTACTTAAAGATCTGTGATAGTAATCAACACAAACACGTAACTACTTTTTTGCTTTTAAGGTATTTCAAAACTAATCATCTGATAATATAAGCAAAAGTCTACAAATATATTTTGAATGCGTGTTTTCAATCTATTGTTGAACTAGTCATGTTTATGTTCTTATCCAACATAATCATGATCTTTTTTTCTTAAGAGCTATTATTAATAAAATTCAAAGATCACTGATGGTATTTTTGCTATTTGAGTGTAAAAGTGAAAATACACCTCACAAACCAAGTATATCTAACAGGCATATGGCCTGTTTCTTATGCCTTAACCTATTTAGTGAATCCTCTCTACTATTCATCAGCAAAATAAAGTTGCCTAATTTGCTGGTTCTTGCAGATCATGTACCACAGATGCTATAAATAATAACAAGACATGAAGAAGGAAATAAGGAGTCTTTTTTATGAGGTCTGCATTAAAAAAAAATAAAAAAAAAAGTCTGCATCAACAGAAATTCAGCTTGTATTGGCAAACTCAGGAAATACAAAAGATAAGTTTTTAAACAAATGTTTCTGACTGATACTACCTGCATTGTAAAAAGGAAGTGTTATTTTTGCTGTGAGAATCTAAAAAATAATTGACATTGTTTTGTTAAATCAGCTTTATTAAAAGAATTGTTCAGCATATCGATACACTCAATGCTATATATATTCAACCAAAACCTAAGTTCATCAATTAGTAATTGGTAGTTCTTATGTAACATTCTCATCTTTGCTGATATATTTAAATGAATTGAAACTACTTCTCTGAAATGCTTTTGTTTCTCACTATGTAAATATATGCACAAACACACACACATATATATATGTACAAATGCATATAAAACATACATTTTTAGCTAGGAACGGATCGAGGACTTTTGTATACAGTTTGGCCTTCCTTTCTCTGAAGCATTACCACAACAAATTAATTTTTATTTTATCTACTGTCATTCTAAACTAAAACTATTAATCTTTGCTTACATCTAAGAGTACACAGAGTAATAGCAAATAGCAGTATACATTTCAATGTCTGAGAGCTGCCATAGTTTAGGTAATATTAGGGTAATGTGAAGCATACACTTATTAATAAAAGACTAATTGCCTCAAATTCCGTTGAAAGCTTTTGTGACGAGTAAACGTACACTGCTATGTGGGAATTGCTTCAAAAAGACATACAGGGAGGTATCATAGGTGAAGGTTCAGTTTGTCCTGTTAATACTAGATTAGACACCTTTGATAGATATTGTATAGCAAATATGTCCATATACTTAGTTGTTTAACAACCATATTACTTTCATGCTGGTTTAATTTTGATTGTGTAACTTATCTGTATAGAGATACATTATACTGTCACATATAAGAAATAAGAATACAGGGACTTAAGTGGAAAAATGGTTTTTCAACTTGGTTCACTAGAAGAAATAACTTAGCACAGAACATATGTTACTTCTACTTACTTTAATGCTAGTGAAAATATTTAAGAAATTATTTACAAAAGAATCAAGTTCTTATAAATTATTTATTGTTAGCAGCAAGAGAATTTTCCCATGCCTCTTCTTAATAGTATGACTGAGAGTATTTTAGGATGTTTAAATGGATACACCTACACCACCTAAAAGCTGGCTTCTTCCCTATCTGAAATTTTCTAGACAGCTATGTGTTCTCATTAGACTTTATAATCTCTCTAGATAAAACTGTCCTTTAACCCTGACTGTCAGGTACAATCAGTCTTGCCTAATTATGTCACCTGGTTAGGGAAAGCATTCATTTTTTTGCTTCTTTGCAATGGCTCTATTGTTTTTTTATACTATGTGAACTGTGCTAAAATATCCAATAGAAAAAAGGAGATTCCCACTATACTTGCCTCCGTAAGACTCTAGTTTCTCTTCTCCTGCCCTCTTTTACCCTTTTGTTCATATTTGAAAGGCTCCTGATGTTGAATTTTTTGAGTATTTTTTAAAATAATGCTTTTCAAACTGTGAAAACTTGCTCGTGCAAAATCATGACAGCTTTAGTTGACTGCTCACAAGTTATCTCATCCCTCCTTTTCGCAGCCAGAACTTGCAAATAGAACCTGATCTGACTGAGGAAAAAATATAACTATAAAAAAATAACAATAAAATTAAACAGTGGGAAATATGTCTGTAAATCAGTAATTTCTGGTAAAAGTTTTGATCCCATTCAGACTTTTTTCTCTGAGAGAATGATTTGCACAACCAAATGAGTTGATACATCTCATCTTTCTTAAAAGCATTTAAAACATCCCTATTACCAGAGATATTTAGAATCTTCTCTTTTACAGCCTGTTTAGAAATTACAGACTCTTACATAGCTGTTAGGTGTCAAAAGCAATAAATCAGATTTTCAAGTACTTGAGTAATCCTTTATCTTGAAGAACAGTCTGCAGGAAGGGAAGAAACCCTCCTAACAAACAGAAGAGTTGCTAATTACTCTTTACACAAATACAAACCTCAAAAGCATACAGGGACACATGCACATACATGGGTGAACCATAGCTATAAGGGACAGATATTTGTATGTAAAACACTTCCCCAGAGCTCTTTTATGAAAGTAAAAAATTTAAATGAAAATATGTATGCAAATCAGTTGAGATTAAAGTTGACCATTCGATTAGTGATTGTATCAAACTGTTTATTAAGGACAGTGGCTCAATGCAGATATATTACACAGTGTATTCCTCTCAAGGGTGGAATGATACGCTACGTAACAAACATCTAAGGTATTACTGAGGAAACTTTACGAAATTTTCTTTACAGAACTATGAGATTCAGAGATCAGAATGCAGATACTACAATTCTGATCACTGGACACATTATAAAAAGTGAGATAAACATTTTATAGAAATATGGTATTATTCCTTTACCCTCAGTCATGAAGTAGCTTACCTCCTCAAAACAAAAATGGAATCCACATGCAGAATAGAGCATGATTTCATTTTCACTAGAAGTAAAAAGAGCCTTGCTTATTTGCGTGCATGTCCCCATCCTCTGTAAGGTACTTGCCTGTCACTTCCTTTTTATTTGTAGCTATTAAATGGTAAGCCCTAGTACTTGCCTGTGAGGTAAGTCCCTAGTAACCATCTGGCAAATGGATGCCAAACTGCGAACCATTACATTCTGAGTCTCCCGATCCAACCAGTTTTCCAAGCATCTTACAGTCCAGTCATTCTAAGCATCTTGTAGTCTGTGCATCAAGTCCATATCTCTTTAGCTTGGCTACAAGGATACAATTGAAAACCATGTCAAAAGCCATTATAAAGTCAAGGTAGATAATATGCTTTGACCACCAATTCATTTATCAGAAAAGGCAGTCAGTCTGGTCAGGCGTGATTTTGACTTTTTAAATCCATTGTGTTTTTTCCCATCATCTTATCATTCATGTGCCTATGAATAACTTCCACATGCAGATTTTCACCATAACCTTCCAGGAGACTGCAGTGAGGCTGACCAGCCCATAATGTCCCAAACCCTCTTTCTCCCTGTTTTATGAGTAATGATGTGACACCTTCCATTCTCTAGTCACAAAGGACCTCTTCAGTTCACTCAGGTTCTGAAAGGTGATTTTGGCCAAGCTCCCTTGTCAATATCAGTTGTATCTCATGTGGTCTCATGAACTGTTATAAAACCAATTTATTTGCTCACTGCCCCTCAACTAATCTTTTCCCTCCATAGGCAGTACCTCAGTCTTCCAGGCTCTTCTGCCACTAGGCACAGAGATCTGAAAAGCCAAAGGGCATACTTTATCAGTGAAGGCCTTGGTAAACAAAGCCTTGAACACTGCAAACCCTTGTGATATCCTTATCACAAGACCGCTCTAGTCTTCCAACAGTATACTTACAGAGGTCTTTATTTGCCATTCACATTCCCTGCCAGTTTCAATTTTAGCAGTTTTAGATTTTCTAATTCCATGCCAAATCAATATTTTTAATCTTTTTCCTGATTGTAAGGCTACTTTCAGTCAGCCAGAGAAGGCTACATCTTATTTTGCCCCTTGATCAGTTCTTGTAGCAGAAACTCATCACAACAGCTTCTTCATTAGCCTCTCTTTGATCTTGACCTATAAACTCTCAACTGGCTTGTGGACCATTTCATGGCAAAGCTCCACACATTCCATGCTCTGATCTTTTGCACAAAGCACAATTTCTCTTCCTACCATTCCCAACCTGTGCTTCCTAAAGGACCTATATTCACCCATGGCAGTGCTGCATTCATGTGAGATATCCCAGTATGCTTCTATACTCTGCAGCTACTCACAACTTCTAATTTCTCTGTTTTGTTGGTTTTTTTTTCCCCCTCATGCTAAAGAAGTTCATGTCCAGGCACTTTGGATAGGTTCACAACAGTGTTTTTTAGAGAATGTGTGAAAACCTTATTTATTGTGCTGTCACTCAGACTTCTTGCTTTTCATTATGTCACTTGTCTCTGAGTTTGGTCTTCATCTTGAAAAATTACAATTAAAGGCTTTGTCATTGAGTTAACAAGCTTGATTGCAAAATCCTGTTATCCTGCTTCATCAAATAGAGACAACAATTCCTTATTCCTAAGAGAGGGTCTAGTGGTCATAGGAGCACAAACTCTGCATGGGATATGAGCCACACTCGAGCCTTTTCCTTTCACTGGAAGTACTGAGGAGCCACCACCTCACCTGTAAAGCTCTTTAGCGTCACCCCGTCTTGATGCATGCTGGTCTCCCCTGTTTATTCGTATTCATACAGGTATGTATCAAGGGGTTATAATCAATGGGGCTGGCTAAGCCTCTGCAATATTTCTACAAAGTTCTGGATCAAAAATACACTTCAAATCTGCTTAGAAACAAGTAATAGGTAAATAGATGTGGATGCTGAGCTGGCATCCCAAATACTAATTCTTTGAGGCTGTTGAGTGGAGAGCAAAGTTTATTATTATACTCTGTGACATTTGGACAATATTTCAATGCTTCAGCACCAGCTAATCTGAGAATAGAAACAATGATGTACTTTCTTTACTGATATTTTTACCGTCATGTATCTTTCTAGCACCTGCAAGTCAGGCAAATGTGAAGAAACAGGAATAAGCATATGTCAGAAGAGACAAGAAATCATATGAAATGACAAATTGAAGAACATGGGAGGCAATACAACAGAATTGAATAAAAGCAGGGATCCTTTTGGAAGGTGATGTTAGGGCTGGAAGTGATTTAGGATAATGATAGATAGGGCATGGGAGAGAGAAATTAGGTATAAAACATGGATCTTGAAATAATGGAACAAGTCAGAGACTAGAATTTTTTCCAAAGTGAAAAAGAAGGATTTACAGAATGAGAGGCTCGGGGCAAAAGGAACAAAATGTAGAGAAAGAGGGAAAAAAGTCCAAAGCAAAGAAGGGAACAAATAAATGGGATTTCAAGGCCTCTATTGCATCTGGTCTGACTGCAGTAAGAAGTAAGTATAGAGAAAGAGAGTGAAGGAAGCTCTGAAATCATACAATACAAAAATAGTAAGACAAAAGCAGCAGAGAGATGTCAAATACAGTCAGATGTGACAGTGGAGGAACATGATAAAAGGGACACAGGTTTTACAGATGGTTTCCAAGTTAAAAGAAAAAAAAATTAATTCGGAAAATAAAGATGAAAGATTTAAGTTTTTGTGTGTTTATCTCAAAAATGCATGGACCAGACAGAATTCTGAGCATTTCCTTATTTTTGTTTTTGTGCTTCAATTTATTTCAAGGTCTTTTGTACCCACTTGTTTTTTTCTAACAGCCTTTCCATTTATGCTAGTTTTTCTCTTTCCCTGCAAATGACTCACCAGTCCTACCTACTGTTAAAAATATAGCCAGCCTGAGTAATTCCCTCCTAACAATGCTGATGGGAAGTGAAGGGTACATTGTTTCCTGAGAACAAGTTTCTTTTGCTGACCCATCAAAAGATGTCTTCAGACTTGATTTGGTCTAGCTAGCCTTCCCCTTTCCCTTTGTTTCCCTCTGGTGTTCTCAGCATGTTACTTGTAAGACAGCTGCTCTTCTTGAGAGATGGTCATGCCATGCTGCACTTTGTCCAGAGCTGGCTGTGGGCAGGGAGCTGCCCAGCTATCTGCAGTCCTTTTGGTTTCCAAAAGCTGATTGAAAACAGTGAAAAAATAAATTATGCATGTTCTGAGTTTATACTTTTGTTGACCTCTTTTAAAATCTGCTGTAGATTTCAATTTGAGATGGGGAGGATGTGAAATAATCTATCTTTAAATATACTTTCATAGTTTGGGGGAGGGGGAGTGGGGTTAAACTCTTTTTTAGGTCTGTGAATTTTGTGATCAGAAAACACAGTGTATATAAACACTTTCAAAGGAAGATGGTCTTACTAGAAGCCATCCTAACATCCTGCCATGGAACTGAGGCACTGCCAGCCCTGCCTGTCCCTGTTCATTTTTTGTGCTCTCTCCTACACTTCCCAGGCCAAGGTCCCCATCTCAACCCCCAGGGCTGTCATCCCCTGACCTAGTGGTGCTGCAGCATGTCCCGTCTCCCCACAGCCTGACCCTGCCTGGCCATGTGCCCTGCCAGTCAGGTCTACTCACAGATCCACTCTTGTCCCTGCCTTGTCCCATTCCCATCCCCAGGGGAATGCCTTATGTGTGAGGCTAAGACTGTGCTGCTGTCTCTCAGGGCCTTGCTGCTGGTGAAGCCCATTGGGACTCCTCAGTCTTGGAGCCATGAGGCTCCTCAGTGCCCTGCCACGCCTCCTGGGCTAAGGAAAAATGCCAAAATAATCTCAAGTGTTGCTTGTATAATGGTTGTTTCAAGCAACATGGAATAAGCCACTTTCCCACCTCTGTTGCTAGCATTTGGCCATCCATACTTTTTCACTGAAAATTGCATCTCGTTTCCTCAAGAAGGAATTTTGTTAAGCGTAGGGTATCATCCGGTGCGTTTATCTGGATGGATAAATGCAACCACTAGTGTGTGGTCTAATCTCTTCACTAACAGCAGAGAGAGCTGCTTCACATGAGAGCTGATGCAGCGAAGAAACAAAGTGTCTATAGTGAGTTACCTGGTCATTAAAGTATGCATCCTGTGGGCAACTGGGAGGTACACCAGGGACGAGGGTGTCTGTGGATGATCAAGTTTTTTGCACTCATAAATCATTACTCATATTTTCTTAGTTAGGGAAATGGGATTTCCCCCCCCTCCCCCCGAGTATTTCTCAGCTACAAATTACATTAATCCCTCCAGAGTTTGGAACATTGATGTATTATTTTCAGATGCCCTTTTTAGCAATTAATTGGTTCATATCCAGTCTTACTAACTTGAAACAGCATTTGATTCTGCTCTCATTCAGAACTATTTGCCTTCAGTTGGAGCAAGGTAGGCCTGGGCAAAGTGAATTGGTATTTTTCTGTTCACTATTGCTGAAATGTCACCTTTCCCATAACTGGATTTATATATATTTTAAGGTCATTTGATTATCTTGCCAGACTGTATAGTGCAGCTTATTGGGTTAGGAACTCCATTTATCCAGTAATCTAGTTCCTGAGATAATAATTTGTCTATATTAAAGTGCATCTTTCAGGAAAAAAAACCCCAACATTATTATAATGATCTCTTCAGTAGGTGGCAGTGCTGAGATTATAACTGTTGCTTGACTAATATGCAAATCCCTGTCTGTTGGGACTTAGGTGTAAAAAGGTTTTCAGGGCATTCTCACCCTTAAATTTGGGCTCCAGATTGCTTGGAATGCTGAAACTGTGTGTAGATTTATTTCTACTGACTGAGAAAGTATAGCAAAATAGATCAAGTACAAGTGCAGTCAGTTGGCTCCAGATATGCATGAACAAGCTAAAGCTGTGTAAAACATGTAACCATAAAACTCCAAAAGGAATAGCTTCTCCACTGCACATGACATAATCCATTCCATTGCTCTCGCTATAATGATGTTGCTAGCTGAAATGCTGTAGAGTCTAAATACACAAATATTGAGAAACCTGAACCTGTATTCAGATTTTAATTTCACATTTATTAAACTTCATTGGAATCACTGTGCTATCCATACACTCTGGAAGACTTCTCTATATATGGCACCATAAAGGACCCCATTACGGGGTTCTGGTGGCTCTGTAATGTGTTCCTTAAATTACGGTGAAGAACATTTTTCTACCAGGATGTATTATACAGGTTAGGAAGATCTGATTCCTGATAAGATCTAAAACAGAGACTTGTGTCACAAGAAGAAGTTTTTCACAAATACTTTTCTCAAAAGGCGGTTTGACAGGAATCTATTTGAAGGTCATACATCGTAATGGCACACATTAGGTAGTCCCCATGGAATACTGCTCAGGAATACAAAATAAACAGTAGTAATTCCCCACCTCATCTGGGTTTTGAGAAAGCATGAAGACTTCTCTTGGGCTAGAGCTGGACTGCACCTGTGTGGACAACAAAGAATAGTTTATTGTGCCAATTAAAATGCGTGGTGGCAGCATATCATTGTTTGCCCATTGGGAAAGGAGGGTAGAGAGAAATCTCACAGCCACACAGAAAGCAGTGCTGAGTAATGTATTCCAGATCACACACTGAAAGCAATAATAGTAAATATATGAGCAGCTAGGAATTCTCAGTCATCTTGATGCTGATGACACTTGTACTGACACAGTACTTCAGAGAGGCTTTGGAAACAGCGCCTATATAAACAGCATCTTATCTTTAAACACAGCCCCAAAGAAGAAGAATTTTGAAGTTTTCATTAATAATAAAGTGTCTATGGAAGATCTGGATTGGGAAAAAAAAATATATATATAGACAAGAGAAAAAAAGAACAAAACAAAAAACACATGCTAGCATTTTCAACATTAAGTGAAATTTACTTCTCCTAGATGAGTAAAGGTTAGCTAGCTTGTGAATTCTTTTGACAGAAAATTGAAAATATTTTATAATTAAAAATAATAAAACAATATTGACATTTATAGTGACTTGTATTCCAGAAAATTTGAAAAAAATCTACTTGGAGTTAAGGCATTTCTAAAGGGAAGTGAAATAAGTCTGAACACAATGAAGTTTAGCAAAAGTTAAGTTTAGAAAAAAATATTTGGAAGTAAATATATTCTGTGTTCTGAAAAGGTTGAAATGAAATTAGCAAAAGGACTCTAAACGCCTGTTCTGTTTCAGGGAGACTTGAAGACCTAGGACCCTTCAAGATGATCCAGACTCCTGGGTGTACTACGCAGATGCTTTTCTTGCATCTATGTTCTCAGGAGAATCAGTCCCCAGAATCAGTAAGCCAGCTTATGATGTATCTATGGCATCATGCTGTCTGCTAATTCTACAAGTCTATATATTTATCAGATTCCATAGCAAGGACTCAGTAGCCATTTTTATGAAAGTTTAGTCTGTGCTGAGTATTTGTACTGGCTTACACTGGCTCAGAATGAGTTTTGTTTTAGCTGAGACTTCACTGGCAGAAACTAAACACAAAAAATGAATGTGTGACTACTTACTGTTTATGGCTAGTAAATGGATATATAGAAGATCACTTTTCCAGAGTAGTAGAACTAGTAAGAGAAGAAAAATGTACCATTACCTTTGACTGCATTCCTTGACTGCATTCACTGCATGCAAGGTTCATCACTGATCTCCCTGAAAATTATTTCAGAACTATATGTAATCTTACACCTAGATCAGTCTAAGGAGCTTCATTTCAGCATATTGGAAGTTATACTAAAATAATGAAAGGAAGATAATTTACTATACGCTTTATACTCACTGACTGCAAAGAATCATACAAATTACAAAGCAATAGAAGACAGAACTCTTGCAAGGAATATGCTAACCTTTTCTAAGATAAGAGATGTCACTTTGAACCCGAGAGGTATTAGAATTCTCTCAAAAGAAAAAAAGTAGCCTTCTAAATCCTATTTGTAAAATGAAAAAAGTTGCTAAAATAGTTTCTATTGGCTGGAATATTTTCTTGTTTTCCTCAATGTAAGCAGTGATTTCAGATCTGCTGGTACATAGGTCAGCTGCCTACTGCTCCAGCAGACTAGAGAGTGAGAAGCAAAACTTGATGTTTTTAAGCTCTTGAATTTTTACTCTGTCATGCAGTGAGGAGATAAGATTTGCCTTCTGGCAAGAGTATGTCACTCTTAACTCACAGATGACCCAAGATCTTTTGAGACATATGTATCATTGTTGAGTTACTGCTTCTCTGCAGTATTCCTTAAACATCTTATCCTAATGACAACTCTACTTCCTCAGAAGCCATTGGCCAGAGTGATCCTACCTAACTCCATTCTCAAGGGTGTCCTGAAGACAGAGAGAATGAGAATGATGATTTTGTCAACATCAATTTAGCAGCAGAAGAACCCCAAGGATTTTCAAGCAGCTGGAAAGAAATGTCTCTTTTCCTAAATAGGCATATTTTGCATAGATCTTCAAATATAATTTTATTCTCTTTCTTTCACTCTATTTCATTGACTAGAGCACTAGAGAACTCTTTGAATTGAGCATGAGCTTGAAGAAATGGAAAAGTATTTAAAATATATTTTTTACTTTTTCATATGGCCCCTTGGTATTGACTTTTTTGTTAAGATTTATTTCTGTCTTATCATCCTACTAAGAATGTGCCAAAAGAATGATGTAGTTCATTAAATTAACAATTTCACAGGCACCTGTGTCGATTTTGATCTCACTTACATTCCTAAATAAAAATAATGAAAAATCTAAGATTTTTCCTTCCTGGTGTTTAGTTTCATACATTCAAAAGGGCAATGTTTTATTCTCTTTGGATGGTTTTATTCTTTTTGGATGTTTTTACTCTCAACTAGTCTCAAGCTAGTAAGTGAACCTTTATAAAACAAATGCCAAAGCCACTTTAACCAAAATCTGTGATAAGTTCCTTGCCTAAAGGAACTGCATTATTTTTAAACCATAACTGTATCATAGAATGATATTGCTTGTTAAGCTGTTTGTGGGTGACTGGAGGGTATGCTAGGAAGTCAGCTGAAACTATGAAATTCTCTGCAATAAATCCATACAGGTAATGTGGAGCTAATAGCTCTGCAGATTGTTGAAGCCTGTATAACTCAAAAATGCTTAAGCTCTATGTTTTCATTGCTAAACCATCTTAAATGAACAAATTATATCTATATGGAATGGTCCGTTTAAAAGTAGTATCTACAACAGCCATGGAGGGTTTGGGGTTTTTTAATTAATTTTTGCTGCTAAACCGCTTTTAAGAAAAAAAAACAAAACAACAAAACAAACCATAGCAGAACATAAAAGTGATTATGCTTTGATGAAAATTTAATCTGTTTCATGAAGCCTAATTCTCATGCCTGATATGCTAATTGATGGTAATGGTAGTAGTGGTTTTTGTAGTTAACTCCTATGTTTAGGTGAATATATGGAACACTGGTAAGAAATGTTTATTTTCTGATGACATTTTAAACTAATAGCAAGGAGTGAAAAAGAATGCAGCCTCTCTGCAATGGCAAAGTGAAGAAAATACGCAGATTGGTACTCTGTTTTAGAAGTGATATCATTTGACAAGGGGAACAAACTGGTGAATTTTAATTTTGTAGTGTGTCTGTTCTTGTTTTCTCTCGTACTCCCTTTCTAGTGCTCACCGCCCCCCCATTGGTCAGCAGCCTGGTTTGGTGTCACATGGCACGGGGTGATGCCCGTTCTCCAAACCCACCATGAGGCAAACGTGGCGGCATTGGCGCCAAACCAGCTAGGGACAGCACCCACCGCAGGAAGGGGCTGCTGCAGCCACTCCCTGCCAGCGCTGCAGGGACCTGGGCACCTGGAGGCATCAGCGGAACTGTCCGCGGGGCGCTTGTTGCCCACCGTGGGAGGGGCTGCCGCCCACCTCCCCGCCAGTGCTGCGGGGACCCGGTCTTGGGGCTGGCTGGAGCAGCTGCTGTGCCCACCTATGTCATGGCGCTGGCCTGGGGCTGCCCCTGCTCGGTGCACTAGCCACTGCTGCTGCCTCCACTCTGCGAGCCCTGCCTGCCCCCTACATGCCGCAGTGGCTGGGGAAGCCCTGCGTGCACTCCAAGACGCGGTGTGCTCAGCAGGGGGGTTCAAGCGCAAACACTGCTGACTGGCCCAGCCGGAACCCTGTGCGGCGGTACCGCTGCCCCGCCACTGCCCAGACTGCATGACGGTGCTGTCCGGCTACTGGTCTCTTTGCATGGCAGCAGCCCGGTCTGAACCACACCCAGTGGCGCTGCCGCTCCTGGCCTCAGCCCAGCTCCATCACAGCAGTGAACGCTGGGCCAGGCCCGACTGGGTTGGCTCTGCACCGGCCCTGCTGCTCTCCACACCCAACGGGGCTGTGGAGGAAGCGGGCAGGGAGCGGCGCCATCCCCACCACCGTGTTCCATACGGCTACGAGGCACCAGGACCCAGCCATTTCTCTTGCTCCCCATTCTCTCCCCTTCCCCCCATCCAACCCACAACAACTATTTTATATAGGAGTAAGTAACGGTTAATATGCCGGTTTGAACTTCTGTGGTGAGTGGTGGTCCTTTTATTCCATGTCAATATGCTAGTGTAAACTTGTGTCAGCTGTGAAACTGTCAGCTGTGGTCCTTTCTGAACAGGAAAACCTAAGGACAGCTAGCAGATAGCACACATAAGGATAGTGCATGTCCAAGTGCAACAAAGAACCTAAATTACTTAACCCCTGTTGTCAAAGAGCAGTATAAATATAATTTTTAAAAATATCTGGAAATATGCATCAACTTCTATTTTAATGTGGTTGTAGTGTTATTTTCCTGCTTGTTAACTGCAGTTCAGTAGATCATAAAAATGTGTCAAATCAAAGAGGTCGAATAGCAAAAAGATGTTGTCAGCAGCTGCAATTTTTTAAACTTGATTGATAAACTGTAGATAACACAGTTCTCATATCTAAAAGGCATGCACAGCACAGTCATAGGAATACATAATACCTGTCTTTGTTACTAAGATACCAGCATTTGTTCCTAAATGCACCAGCACAGTAGCAAAGATGGTAATATGCATTTGTGACAAGAGCCCACTTTCAGCTCGTGGCCAGTAATGAGTTAATGCTTATCTCAGCTAGCTAGATTTTGGCTGTGAATAGGTAAATATTGAAGCTCGGGGAAAGGCCCAATGAAAAAGTCAGACAAAATGTTATAAGTCTGAATAAATGACTCCTTGAGAGTCAGTAGAAAAAAAAGAATAATATTAAAAAAAAAAACAAAACCAAAAAAGCAAACAAAAAAACCCACCAACAAACCAAAAACTTGAATAGGCTTGAAAGTGTTACGAGAACATTATTACTGTATGGCTTTTTATACCAAATTATTTTGCATGCTGCAGTTGGGAGCAGGGGGAAGGTAAGTATTACTATATTTATAATGATGGTTTCCCATACAAGTGTTTACAAAAATTGTAGTCTTAGAAAGGCAATTTATTGTGTTCTTCCTGCTTCATTTTTTCCAATTGTTTTTTAATTGTTTATAGTTAATCAGAAATTATTTTTTTAAAAAAAGTTAAAAAGTGAATGGACAATTCATTTTTCTTAGCCTTTATGTTTGAGTTTTTTTAAACAAAACAACACTTCCAGTGTTTTCAAAATGCTTGAAACTACTTTCAAATGCTAGTAAGCCAGTGTTAATTCTATAAACCATTTTATTTCTTTAAGGACACAGCTTATCTTCCTGAATTTTGATTTAGTCTGCTTGTTTGCCTATTATGTTTAGAACTACATATAAATGCACAAAAATCTTGTTACATATGAGGGCATATTTCATAAAAGCAATTTTTAACTTACTCTAAGAAATGTCTTGGTATAATGGTGGGACAAAATAATACATATAGTAGAAAAAAAGCATATGGAACCGGATGCACTTTAGCTAAGAAAAATAAAATGGGAATTTAAGCCCCTGCTTAACTACCTCCAGTTCTGAAAATAATCCCTGGTGTCCTTATATACAGTACTGGTGGTGCTGAGCAATAGGGAGATGTAAGAGAAATTCATAGCATGGCAGAGTAACCAAAAGGGTCTACTATCAATCTTGTTGCCATTACTGACATGAGAAACCATAAGATCAAAATCTAGGAAAATTTGTTAGCTGATGGGCCTTGCCAAGAGAAGAGTAGAACGTAGAAAGATTAATCTTTACCTTTCTATCCTATGATAAGTTGTTAGAACATCCCTAACAGGCTAGTATGTAACATTCTTCACTCAGCATCTGTTGTACGCCTGAAGGGGAATTTAGGAATTAAGGTTATTTATTTAGTTATTTAGTTA